>MJUU01042429.1:58141-71773 GCA_002080025.1 Modiolus philippinarum
AAAAATGTTCAACATATCAAGATCTACATACTATGAAATTTTGAAGAAAATCCAAAGGCCTGTATGATTTATTGGCCCTTTTTCACAATTTTTTTTCCCCAATGCCATATGGTTATGGGTTATTTCCCTTTAAATTCTGTGTTCAAATCTTCTTTGGTTAACTTTTCTCTTTTAAGCTGTAGAGAAATTCCCTATTATCACTTCATTTAAAAAATTTTTTCTTCCATAATTTAGAGAAAAAAACAGTGTTTTTTTGCAAATTTCTGCAATTTTTTGCAAAAATACTTTCTTAATCTTTACCTTATTTCATGTTGTAATGATTTTCCTATATAAACATACTGTGTATATTACAGGGACTCTAGTGTGTAATCACTATGACCTCTGCTGACATGAATGTTAAATAAGTTTATCAGCTTCATTGACTGCTGAATGTTAAAAATATTAGTAAATAAAACCTTTAGTGAGCAGTTGATGAATTCACCTTGAAAACCACTGAATAGGTTTTAACAAAACTTGGCATTAATGATGCTTATAAGGTGCTGACTATAATATATATATGTTTTTGTGACTTTTATGCCTAAATGTCATCGAACATGGCCATCTGGGGGGAACTTAATTTATTACTCGACTGTATGGAAAGAGCATACAAGAATTTTTTATCAGAAACAATTTGGCTAGTCACAATGTATCTTAGATGGTCCCCTTAAAACATATGTCCTTCAAGTCTGCACCTTATGCAAATTGGCTACCAATGGGAAACATAGTTTAATATAGGAGTACATTCAAAGATCTTCTTCGTTAAAACCATTTGGCCAGTTGGAAATGAACTTTGGCACAATACTTAATTTTCTTTAAAATTGTGTCCTGCAGATCCATCCCTTATCCAAGATGGCATGCAATAGGGAAAATAGTTAAATTAAAGTTGGATCATATAACATAAATGTTTATTTACATAGTTTGAAAATGAGACCTTTTAACATATAATTGATTTGAAGTTATGTATTGGCCATGGTCCAGGTGAGCGATACAGGCTCTTGAGAGCCTCTTGTTTATCATGAACTATTGAACAAAGAATGAAAATATTGACCGATTTCAAGGTAAACATTTACGTTTTCACTCGTGTCCGGCATTTTGATAATACTGATTGTTAGACGAAACGAAATAAAAATACAGATTCTTAAGCGAAACAAAATTTGAATAAAAAAACATACTCATACATATTATTGACATCGATAGAACACGTTGATTTTACTTGAAACGATAAGAACAACAAGAATTTTTTTTTTAATTTATTTAAATCCAGTGCAAGAGAAAATAGTATCAGTCCAAAATCATGAAAGTAACATGTTTCCCAAAGTATTTGCAAAGTTCATATCATTATCTTATGAATGAAATCTGTGTAATAGGAAGATTGAATGAAGAAACGTATATAGACAGGTCCCCAATAAACATGTATAAATCCCCACTCTAGTATTTTTTGTTACTATTGTATATTTCAAAGAATATTTGTAAACCCAATCAAATCTGATAAGTCTTTTCATGAACCAACTTTTTCAGCAATGTCTAGGACTAAATATTATATTAGTCCCAGGCAATGTCTAGTATCTATTAATGTGAAATACCAGATTTTCAAAGAAATGTGTACATACTTGCATACTGATTTACCTCAGAATACCTAAAATTGAATAAAAAAGATAACAGGATACACCTACAATGGCCGAAAAACATAGCCACATGCCAGAAAGTAAATAGGAATTGCACAAGAAAAAACCCACAATAAAAATACAAAAGACAAACATAAACAACGATAGGACGACTAGAACTTGTTTCAAGTTGTTTTGTCTTCAGTCAAGTTAATGTACTTTTTTTTTATCTACATAAGCCTATGTCAGTTAATGTATTATTTTTTAGCTCACCTGGCCCCTAGGGCCATGTGAGCTATTGTCATCACTATGCGTCCGTCGTCTGTCGTCCGTCGTCCGTCCGACAACAATTTCAAAAATCTTCTCCTCAGAAACCGCTGGGCCAAATGTAACCAAACTTGGCCTGAATCATCACCAGGGTATGGCTTCTCAAAGTTATATTTGATTAGTTGGCCGGTCAAAAAACATGGCCGCCAAAATAGAACATAGGGGTAAATTGCAGTTTTTGGCTAATAACACGAAAACCGTTACAGATATCAAAAATCTGACATGGAGTAAAATGATCAGCATAATGAGATCTTAACCCACTGTGCAATTTTGAAGAAAATCTGAAAACCCATCTCGGAGTTATAGCCCTTTTTCCGTTAAATTTTCAAAATGTTTGCATTTTTTATTTTTTATTTCAAAAAGTGTAACAGATACAGGTCAAGGGTAAATTGCAAAAATGTTCAGCATATCAAGATCTACTTACCCTGAAATTTTGAAGAAAATCCATAAACCCTTGTAGGAGTTATTGCCCTTTTTTCACCGAATTTTCAAAATTTTCTTATTGTTCAGCTATTATTTCCAAAACTGTAGAAGATGAAGGTTAAGTGTAAATTGATGAAATGTTTGCCATGCTGTGGCGACTTCAAATCTGATGTTGAAAATTGTTCCTTGACCGCCATTTTCAAAATGGCCAACAAAAAAAGGCGGGAAAATTCAACATTGTCCGATTTCATTGAAATTTGGTTTTCAAATAGATCTTGATGTTGCGAGTTCAAATCCGGTGTTGAAAATTGATCCTTGACCGCCATTCACAAAATGGCCGCCAAAAAAGGCGGGAAAATTCAACATTGTCCGATTTCAATGAAATTTGGTTTCCAAATAGACATCGATGTTGAGACTTCAAAACCGGTGTTGAAAATTGTTCGTTGACTGGCATTTTTAAAATGGCCACCAAAAAAAGGCGGCAAAATTTAACATTGTCCGATTTCAATGACATTTGGTTTTCAAATAGGTCTTGATGTTGCAACTGCAAAACTGATGTTAAAAATTGTTCGTTGACTACCATTTTAAAAACGGCCACCAAAAAAAGGCGGTAAAATTCAACATTGTCCGATTTCAATGAAATTTGATTTCCAAATAGATATTGATGTTGGGACTTCAAATCAATGCTGAAAAATGTTTGTTGACTGCCATTTACAAAATGACGTCTCGACTTCAAAACTGGTGTCGAAAGTGGTCAAAAAAAGCCCAACAAAGAAATATAGTAAAAGATGATCAGACTTAAAAAAGTTCAAGATATTGGAGGTGTTCAAGCTACAAAAGTTTGAAAAACTGTATAACTTACACAATGTTTCCTCGATTAAGGTGAGCGATACAGGCTCCTTGGAGCCTCTGGTATTAAATAACCAATACACTTTTCAGCTCACCTGGCACTTTGCGTCAGTCGTCCGTTGTCCGTCGTCCGTCCGTACGTCAACAATTTCAATGCTGTCTCTGACCTACATTTACGCATGAGCGACTTGATTAGGTACTGACATGACCCACATCAACCATACTGGTATGTATGATGCGTTTTGGGATGACAACAACAGTGCATGCTTCGGATGCCGTCTCTGACCTACATTTTACGCATGACTGAATCTGTTTAAACGAATGATTATAGTCCATTCCTGGTTACTGACATGTGCGATATGTGACAGTGCTGTGCAACGAGGTGAGCTTAGCAGGCTGTGACTGTTTTCTATGTTTATCTTTCAGATTAACAGCAAACAGCAATTTCAATTTTCCTTTTCCAGTTATGACAAAGTTAACAACTGATTTATTTCACCAAAAATGATGATAATTATAATACCCAGCTGAAAATGCTCAAAATATATTAACAGGAAAGGTCTTGCCCTCCTCATGTATCGCAATCATTTGTACAGAACGTATGCGGAGAATCCTTGAAAGGATGTGTGATGGCTTGATGTGATATGATTCGTCACCACATTCCTGAAAGTGGGGTCATGAGCCATCATAGCAGAATTTAGGTTTGGAAAACTTGTATGTATCACATAATCTGATATCCATGATCAGTTATTATATTATAGAGTCTGAGGGTGAAAATGTTCATGAAAACTGTAAAAGTGATAGTTTTTCTGGTGTAAATAATATGTAAAAGATTGTTGTATCAAAAAGTCAAGTGATGACTTGCATGAAATATACAGGTTAATGGAGGCTAATTTGTATAATATAAAGAAGGTTTGAACTTATTTTGTCTTATTTGTTTTTGTCTCGTACAGGATTTAAGTGGCAGAAAAGGAGACATAGGCATGCAAAGTATGGCTTAGATTATTTATAGGACACTTTCTTTTAGGAGCATAATATTTTGTCCATGGGTAGCTTTCACCTAACCCTATCCGCCAGACACAAAATCAAGTCACCTAGACATATATTTCACGGTCCATGCCAGTGCCATGTTAAGTAAATTTGGGATTAGTTTTGTTTCTCAATAACTACCGGTGGTAGGTCAGTGATAATTGGTATAAGGTTGGTGCATTTAATTACATGACGGTCTTCAATTTTGCTTTGACCTTGACCTCAGATTTAGGGTCTAGTGACAATTTTCAGTTTAACTGGTTAGATAAGTTCTTTCATTATAATTTATAATTAATATTTTTTAAATCTATATTTTTTTTTCAAAACAGTTTCCCAAGTGTCCGTGATGATAATCTCATCACTTATAATAAGGTGATTGATGAACTAAGACATACAAAAAGCACTCATGAAGACCCTGAATTCTGAATTGTTATCTTTACCGACAATAACATAAATGAAGGGGAGACAATTTATTAAGTGGACAAAAACAATTCTAGTTATCATTAGATCATATTCTTAATAAATAGTAAGTCAAAAATGTTTGGCATATGTTAGTTGGTGACAATCTACCGTATGGTTATTGTCTGCGCCCTCAATTTCATTTCCTAGTTAGAATATTTACATTTGTGTGAATAGTTAAACAAGTTTGAAGGTCTGATCTTCGGTATTACAAGACAGTCTGCTATAAGGTTTTTGTCTGGACGTAATTTCAAGATCTGGTGAGCATTTTAAGGTTTTCAGTATAGATAAATATCTCTGTAACTAATTATTGTAGGTCAGTGATGTATGGTTTGTAGCTTGGTTTTCGAGCGAACGTGACATTCTGCATTATGGCTTTTGTCAGCGACCAATCTTCACAGTCTAGTGAGCATGCCGTGTTTTTTATGCCCCGCCCACGAATGTGGAAGGGGCATATAGTGTTACCCTTGTCCGTCCTTCCGTCCGTACGACCGTACGTCCGGTTAAGTTTTGCGTTTAAGTCCATTTCTCAGAAACTAAGAGGTAGAACACTGATAATAAGTCAGTGAGTAGATCTTTGATAGTACTACTCAGTTCGCTAGGTAGTTTGACTCTTTGACCTACATTTCATGCTTGAATGACTCTGGTTAATTTTTGCGTTTTAGTCCATTTCTCAGAAACTGTAAGAGGTAGAACACTGATAATAAGTCAGTGGGTAGATCTTTGATAGTACTACACAGTTCACTACGTAGTTTGACTCTTTGACCTACATTTCATGCTTAAGTGACTCTGGTTAGGTTTTGCGTTTAAGTCCATTTCTCGGAAACTGTAAGAGGTAGAACATTGATAAGTCAGTGGGTAGATCTTTGATAGTACTACGCAGTTCACTGGGTTGTTTGACTCTTTGACCTACATTTCATGCTTGAGTGACTCTGGTTAAGTTTTGCGTTTAAGTCCATTTCTCAGAAACTGTAAAAGGTAGAACACTGATAATAAGTCAGTGGGTAGATCTTTGATAGTACTACACAGTTCACTGGGTAGTTTGACTCTTTGACCTACATTTCATGCTTGGGTGACTCTTGTGAAGTTTTGCGTTTAAGTCCATTTCTCAACAACTACACAGTATAAGACTATGGTATTTTATCAAATTAACTGCCTTGATGAGTACTACCCAAATCATTGACAATTAGGTAGCATTGACCTACATTTTATGCTTCAGTGACTTTGGTTAAGTTTGGTGTTTAAGTCCATTTCTCAACAACTACACAGTGTAAGACAGTGATGTTTCATCAAATTAATTGCTTTGATGAGTACTACCCAAATAATTGACAATATGGTAGCATTGACCTACATTTTATGCTTTAGTGACTTTGGTTAAGTTTTGCATTTAAGACTATTTCTCAACTGTTTTGTATTGTAGCATCATGATGTTTCACTGCAACATTCATCTAAAAGAGAACTACCCATATCGCCAGCAATTGGGTGTTCATGACTAACATTTTATGCTTGAATAACTTTGTTAAATTTTTTGGTTTAGGTCCATTTCTTATCTACTACACATTACATTACAGTGATATTTAATCAATTTAATCACCGTGGTTATAGTGCTACATAATTCTGTATATAATTTGAAAGCCTGACCTATATTTCAGTTGGGATACTTTTGTTAAGTTCCATTACTCAACAAATATTTATCCAAAAATCATCTCTAATATTCATTAAAAACAATCATCTGTAACAGCGCTTTCTGATTCCATCACAATTCAGTGACAGGTAACTAATTTTATGCCATTTGACTTGGGTTATCTGTTGCGATAAATCTATTGGCGGGGCATCCGTGTCTTATAGACACATTCTCTAGCTCTGACCAGGTGAGTTTGATTTTTCAAATTAACTGAGCATCCAAGCAGGGTAAGGGTCAACACTTGTCTGGTATATAGCTTGACCGGCTTTCCACAATTATTTGGTATTAAGCTTGATCTCGGTTACTACGAGAATCTGACTTGACCTCTTCCTCAAATTTACGGTTTCGTTAACATGTGGTTTTTACGATAAGATCCGATCCCTTTAAATGCAGTGGAAAGGAAATGATATTTTGTGCATAGCATGCGCTTGTTTTAGTACACGACTGTTATATGGCTTCTACATCAATTCCATAGTCGATTGAACGTTTAGATTTTATCTGCACTGAAGAGACATAAGTTGTCGAAATGCGCATATGCAGAAACGAAATTTATAGTAACTTCGGTACTCAGTTTTTTTTAACATAACACTACAAAACACTTAAAGTCTGAAACGGGCATTTTTTGTACTTAAAAGTACCGGAAAGTTCTAACCAGTCTTTACTTGTCTGAAAAATACAAAGTAGTTTTGACCAAAGTTTGACTCACTCTGAACTTTACTGAACCTGTCTCGACTAGTTTTAACCAGTACTGAAAAAATTCTCGGCCTGTCTCGACCAGTCTGATATAGAGCTGAAAAAGTCTCGATCTGTCTCGATCAATCTGAATATGTACTGGAAAGTCTCGACCAGTCTTGACCAGTCTGATTTAGTACTGAAAGAGTGAACGAAGTTGAGACATTGGACCATAAAGAAAACACATTCAAAGATCTCAGAAACTATTTGTAAAGTTACAACCTAACCTAATCACATCATGGTCCCTTCCAAAAAGTATCTTGCAAGTCCCTACTAACATTTGATCCAACCAGAATCTCAATCAAAGAACTTTTCAAAGATCGCATGTCAAATTTTCAGAAACAACCTGTCCATTTAGCATCAGATTTAGTCAAAATGGTCCTTAATTGGTCCCTCTGAAAAAAAAATAATCCGCAGATCTACCATATATGACTGCCAGCGAGACCATAGCTTAACATTGGTTCCTATGGGAAACATATTCATCACAAGCCGGCGAAATGTTTTTGGCCGTGTGTCTGTAGTAAGTCCATCTAAACATCAAAATACTTTCTAACGCCACTTATCTTTCATCTTTGACCCTATTGCAACCATATTAAACTTTGTTTGATTAAAATATTGCCAAATTGTGAAAATTGCTTTGTCATTTTTAGCTCACCTCACGAAGTGAGGGGGCTTATGTGATACCCCTGGCGTCGGCGTCGGCGTCCGGTTAGGAAGAATGGTTAAGGTCCATTCCTGCTTTCTGACATGCCCCACATCAACCATTTTGGTATGCCTGATGCATTTTGACAACTGGAATGTATGCTTCGGATACTGTCTCTGACCTACGTTTTACACATGAGCAAGTTTGTTTGGTAGAATGGTTAAGTCCATTCCCTGTTACTGACATGGTCCACATCAACCATATTAGTATGTATGATGCACTTTTGGATGACAACAAGAAAACATGGTTCGGATGCTGTCTCTGACCTACATTTTACGCATGAGCGAGTTGGTTAGGTAGAATGGTTAAAGTCCATTTCCACTTACTGATATGGCTCACATCAACCATATTGGTATGCCTGATGCAGTTTTGGATAACAACTGGCATGCATGCTTCGGATGCTGTCTCTGACCTACATTTTGCGCATGAGCGACTTGGTTAGGTAGAATGGTTCAAGTCCATTCCCACTGTCTGACATGGCCCACATCAACCGTATTGGTATGTATGATGCACTTTTCGATGACAACAACAATGCATGCTTCGGATGCTGTCTCTGACCTACATTTTACGCATGAACGATTTGGTTAGTTAGAATGGTTAAAGTCTATTCCCGTTTACTGATATGGCCCACATCAACCATATTTGCATGTATGATGCCTTTTTGGATGACAACAACAATGCATGCTTCGGATGCTGTCTCTGATCTACATTTTACACATGAGCGACTTTGTTAGGTAGAATGGTTAAAGTTCATTCCCGCTTACTGACTTGTCACTTAGCAACCATATTGGTATGTATAATGCAATTTGGGATGATTACAAAAATGCATGCTTCGGATATGCAGTCTGTAAACTACAATTTATGCATGACTTAATCTGTTAAAGAGAATGATTATAGTCCATTCCTGTTTACTGACATGTGCATCATGTGACAATGCTGCGCAACGAGGTGAGCTTAGCATGCTGTGGCTGCTCTCTATGTTTACACGTTTATTCTCTATCCGTTTTTGAACATTGTTAAGTTAATGGTCTTCCAAACGTTTAGATTTTATCTGCACTGAAGAGACATAAGTTATCAAAATGCGCATATGCAGAAAAGAATAACTTCGGTATTTAGTAATCTATGCCTTTTCATACTTTTAATAAAATTTAGTTTGTGGAACCACTCCTTTTACAATATAGATCTAATTGGAACAAAATTCCACACAATTAACCTCACTGCAAAGTTTTGCAAAATGTATGACAGAGTAAGAATACTTGACCCTTTTTAGTCTTAAGATCAAGGTTAAATTGCTGGCTTGAAATGTGCATGAACGGCTAGGCACATACACAAACATTATAAAATACCAAAAATGATATCATTTTTCGTTATTCAATAACTATTTTAAGCTCGTCTTGACGAATGTGGTATCGATGACGGTGTCTGACGGTGTCAGTGTGATCACAATTTTGACCTTGTTTGTGGAATGGAGACCTTAAAAGCTCAGATGTTGATATTAAGTATATTTGACCCTTGTTATAACAGCCCTCTTGTGGTACCATACCTGTAGAGATTTTGACCTTCACCTTGCCGAAGGGCAGAAATGCCCTTATAAAGGCAAGACAAAAACAAATAAATAAACAAACAAACAAAACTTTAACCTTGCCTATAGAAGATAGCCTTACAGGGGTAGGGTCTTCGAATTTGTTTTTTTTTACTTTCTCGTCATGATGGCTATCTAGCGGTACCATATTTGTAGAAATTTTGACCTTGACCTTGCTCTGGAGGTTTTAATTAAAGAAACCTTGTTTCTAAAATTAAGTTGTAATGTGGTAGGGTTTTCATATTTCGTATTCGACTTTCTTGTGATGAGAGTTTTTTAATGGTACTATATTTTATGAAAGGATATGGAGTAAATGAACATGAGACCATAACACATATGTTAGCTCCAACTGCAATAATTTTAATGAGCTGTATGGCCATTTCGGAAATTCATTCAAATATATTTGTAGACATTTTGACCTTGCCCTTGCCCTGGGGATTTTTTTTTTTAAGATAATTACCTTGCTTCTAGTGGGTAAAGGCATTTATTGGTAGGGTGTTTACATTTGGTATTTGATTGTTATGATGAGATTTCTACGGCAGTACCATAATTGTAAACATTTTGACCTTGACCGAGGAAAATTTTGTAAGAAAAAAGACTCGAACACTGCATCTTGGAGCGGGAGTTCCTATTTGGCATAGGACTTCTTCATATCACATTTAAGAGTTTTTTAAACATTAAATTTTAAAAATGTATAATGTTCAAATATATTTTGCATTCAGGTCACTCTTAACCCCCGGTGAACTATGTTGTCTTCTGTAAGCTCTTGTTTGTAAAGCTTTAACATGACAGTTCTTTGTCGTACGGAAAATTTGGGTTTCCAAGTCGCCATACAAGAACACCAACGCATAAACAACGATACTGAGATTTGATAGAAAACTGGCACAAGACTTCCTTTAACATGATCTCTTGTAAGTTTAAATAGAGGTCACTTATTTCCAAATCGGTTTGATCTAAAGATGTTTTATGTCAAACATTCAAAACTGTAACGGTTTCAAGTAACAAAAGGTTATCAATTAATGGCGACATATTCAATCAAGTTTTCTTAATAGGAAGTTATCAGCTGATTGTCTGTCAATCTTTTTGGAGATAATATTTAAACTATAAATATATGTTACTTCATACCACACACGATTTTAAAACTAACAAAGGAACTTTTTTTTTCATTGAGACTATTGAACCCGTAGTGTATGTACGGGCCTAAGGCACTTGGTACAGATTCAGAAGTCATTTTCTTCTAAAAAAATAAACAAGTCCTAATGGTAGAAAAAACAAGTTTCATATTGTTTTATTCAATCAGAAGTTAGCAGAAATATCAAACAGAATGTATCTGAATATACGATAATATTTAGATTGCTATGTATGGTTTATTCAAAAACAGAATGACAAGTCATTGAAATGAAATGATTCAAAACGGATTGACGCATCAGTGAAAACAAATGATTCAAAAGCAGAATGAATTGTCAGTGAATTCAAATCATGCAAAAACAAAATGACATGTCAGTGAAATCAAATGATTAAAAACAAAATGACGTGTCACTGAAATCCAGTGATTCAAAAACAGAATGACGTGTCACTTAAATCAAATGATTCAAAGTCAGTGAAGTTAAATCATTCAAAAACAGAATGACGTGTCATTGAAATCAAATGATTCAAAATAAGTGAGAACCGAACCGTCAGTCAAAGAACGAACAATCCATGAACAAAGGCAACATCGGAAACACTAAGAAACAAGAACACCACTTGAGTACGGGACAAAAAAGAAAAATGAAGACACGCATACAGATGAACAACACGGATCCGATAAAAACCATGGGTGAGATCAGGTGTTCCGGTAGAGTAAGTATCTCCTGCTTCTTATAAGACGCCCACAGTGTTGAACATGTCAACTCCGGTAGTAAAGTCAAATCCGATAGAGTAAAAGCGAACTTTAGTTGTAGAGGGAAACATCTGTTGTCTTCTGGGAAACAGATATCCCGTAACGATCGACAATATCGTGATGTCGGCCGTTAAACTTCTGTAGTGATGACTTTAAGTTTTTGGTAACGTACCCTTGCCTAAGTAGTCTATTTGTCAGCAACTGGGCTCTATCAAGGAAGTCGCTGTATCGACCACAAGGCCTTGAATAGCGAATGGGTTGTGAGATGTAAACTCCAAATGCTGGTGCTTTTGGGATGCTGCCACAAAGAAAACGGAAGTTTACTATTGGAAAAGTGAAGTCATCGCGTTTGTCATACAACTTAGTTTGTAATGTATCTTTGTTGTCAATTTCAAGATGAAGGTCAAGGAACGAGGCCGATGTGGAAGTATCTGTAGTATCCTTAATTTCAAGCTCTGTTGGATAAATGAGATGAAGAAAATCACCAAAGCGAGGGTTGTTTAGTGATAAAGTATCATCTATATAACGAAAGCTGAATTTAAAGGACTGGGCCAGTTTTTTGTCTTTATTTTGAAGAAGCCCTTCAATGAATTCTGCCTCATAAGAGTGGAGAAACAGATAGGCTAAAAGAGGTGCACAGTTTGTGCCTATTGGAATTCCGATGGTCTGTTGAAAATCAAATCCACCAAACTGGACAAATATATTGTCAATCAGAAACTCTACCATTTTAATCACTTCTTCCTCTGTGTGTTTTTTCTGTGATTCTGAGTCGTATTTTACAAAGTATGCTTATTCTCTGCCTATGACAATGTACTTGCATCTTCGTTCGCCGTTCTTATTGGAGAAACATCTATGAATTATTTCTTTCAGTCGAGATTTCAGTTGTTCATGAGGAATGGTAGTATAAAGTGTGGAGAAGTCAAAAGTTTTGATGCAGTTGCAATGCGATAATGATCTTGATTTTAGGATGTCAAGCAGATCTTTAACGGGAACTTGTTTGTCCGTTTATAGATCACCAATACGACAAAATAAATACATTTCAACCATATGTTGTATGTCAAATAAGAAAATAAAATTGAATTGAAACGTTCCGGTTTATTTTGTACATAGTCGCAACAGAGAATTTTCGGTATTTGGTGGTATTTAATTTGATCCGTTCTAGCTTGTTACGCAACTTAATCATGTTTTTTCAACTATTCTTTGCTCTCCGTCATTCACCCAGAAATATTCTTTGCTGATTATAATATGTATCAATTGACTGTAGTCACTACAAATTAATAGGCACTATTTTTTATAGTACTATTTTCGAGGTCTGTCAAACACTGGCGTATAAATAGTGTAGGGCCCCCTGACAATATTATGGCTTTGACATTTAACACAATCTGGGCACACAGAAGCTATAGTTAGTCGTCATATAAGCGGGAGGTTTATGCATCATTAAACCTGGTTTAACCCACCATTTTTATTCATAAAATGCCCGTTCCAAGTCGGGAATATGACGGCTTGCCGGATTGTGTTTCCCTGATTCAGTCGACTGTTATACGGATTTTCCTAACTGGTCTCTTCCTTTGATCGATTCGGACTTTTGTTGTCACTTTTATTTCTTAATATCCACATTTCATTTACACCACTTCTTGAAAAGCTATTATCACAGTATTTTTGAAGGCCCTCTTTTACGACTGTCAAGATGGAGGTTAAAAGATTAGAAAGAGGTTTTGTGGAACATTTTTGCAGATCCAGAGATGTACCGTTGTTTGTATGGGGAAATTTGTGTAATTTTGGTACCCAGTATAGGGAAGGGAGATCGGTGTCTTGCTCTTTGGTTGAAATCCCAAAGAAAAGCAAAACAGATTTATGGCTCTGTAATATCTCCTCCTTAGACAGAGTAGTAGCTGTGTAGGTTGGATTGCCTAGTTCTTTCCTTAAACATGCGATGTAATGATTTTTACATATGAAAATGATGTTATCAGGGGCCTTATCTGCTGGAACAACAACATATTTGTCATGAATTGAAGACAAGTATCTGGCAACATCGGCATTTTGGAAAATGGATGATGCTTTACTTCTCATTTAAAAATATAATGGCGTGTCAGTGAAATTAAAATCATTCAAAAAAGAGAGTGGCGTTTCATTGAAATAAAATCATCCAAAAACAGAATGACGTGTCATTGAAATCAAATAACTAAATACCGAAGTTACTGTGAATTTAATTTCTGCATATGCGCATTTCGACAACTTATGTCTCTTCAGTGCAGATAAAATCTAAACGTTTGGAAGATACTCAAAGATATGTAAAAACTGATAGAGAACAAATAGCCAATATGA
>MJUU01042431.1:12910-28148 GCA_002080025.1 Modiolus philippinarum
CCCCCCCCCCCCCTTTTGCAAATCAAATTGTCCGTGCCTTAACAAGGAAAGCACAAGTAAATTTTATTTGTGGAAATACATTTGAGCACTGAATGAAGCTGAGTCATTTACCAATACGTCGTTTTCGAGATCCCTTCACTCCCGGAATTACGTAACATCTTTTATGACGTTCCCAGCGTTTTCAAGTTCACTCACATTTCCGGTTTATTGCATTTCAAAACACACACAACGTCAATGCGACTCAGAAAGCCTACATAATTTGTTACATAAGGGAATTTTACTTTTCCAGTGAAGATGAGTATTTGTTCTGAATGACGTGATTTTTATTTGCACTTTTTTAAAGATTTTTTTTCAGTTCAATCGAGCGGCAAATGCCACGAAATTGAAGTTCACTTCCAAACATACAAATCTTGTGTTATCCTGCAGACAGTGCAGTCATGTTACTGCGGTTCTTAACTTCAAGCTTCATAATAAAATAGAATGAAAAAAAATACGACTTTTTACAACATCATATAAGTGGAACTTATCCAATAAGATATTGTTATTTACAACAAGTACGAAGCGGAAGACGTCAAGCACCGCAACGTCACTATTATCACGTGACAAAGTGCTAAAATAAGTATGTTGTCCCGTAGTAGATCTTTATCTCGAAAACGACGTATGCACCTAAGGATAAGGATTTCTAAGTTTGCCTTCCTGAGTGAGGGAATATTTCTTGAATTTTTGTCCTCTGAAGAAATCCAAAGTGATGAAAATGTGAAAATGTTATTTTCAGATCAGAAGATCTATGTTCGTTATTTCCTGCAAAAAACTTACACTTGAATAATCTAGGAATAAAAGTATACCATAGTTCGCGTGAACCGGTAAACATGTAAACATCGCGCCGACTATGATGCTATATTACTATGGTTGCTATGGAAAACGAGATTCTGGTTTGGTGGTCCCGCCTTTCAGATGAAATCGGTTACTTTTGAAAGAGAGAATGGAAAATCCTTTTTATTACTTTTCTTTCAAAATTTTATAACTCTGTTTATTATAGATGTATCAAATACAATTTCGTAATTCTCCTTTTAAATTAAATTATGCTACATTAACCTGGTACCCTGGGAAAATATTTTCCTTTACGCAAGCTTCACTTCAAATATAACCCCAGGTCATCAGCAATCCCTTACCAAATTTGATTGGCTGTATAAATCGCCATTTTGATTATAAAAAATTGAACTTGCATTTCGCGCGTTTCTTTTAACTGCATCAAGATAGACTGTATATAATTTAAATAAAACAGCCGACTGCTTTTCTTGTACAGGTATTGAATCGATTAATCGTTTTTTCTAAGATATTGCCATAACTAGCACAGAAATCCACTTTAAAACCAAGTTCATCTCAATCAGCTGTGTTTGTTTACATTGACACCGGATATTACGTCACGTACCTATATTTCGGAATAACATTACGTGACGTCAGATCCTACGTAAATTTAGAGACATTCCGAATGTTGAAATCCGATTCAAATTTGAATCGGATTCAATGCTGGTGACCTGACTCTATATTCGAACCGGAAGCCGCTTACGGTAAAGAGAATATTGAGTCAGGTTCCCAGACTATATGCTACATGAGCTCCATGAAGCTTCAACTTCCGGTGCGCGCTACGCGCGCTTAATCCTACACTGCATAACGGAAGTTGAAAGAAAAATAGAAACACGGTATATACAATGTGATGATTAAATTTTGACATTTCTTAGTATTTATGGGGGGCTACGCCCCCTAATAATACACAGGTTGCATGCTTCAAGACGCAAGCGACTTGTATCGCCGTGTAAATGGGCCAAAGTCATGCATGCTGGTGACCCATTTGGGTCGTAGCATAACAAAATGATAAATACATGATTAATAGGGACTCTGGTCATTTGTGGTCATGATGTCAAAAATATATAGTTGACGACTGAAAAAGCATACTAATTCCGGCGCTAAGTCTGTATAATGCATTTACATTTAATTTATACATAGGAATTAAGTGACTCATCCCCCCTATACATCACATCGCTGTCAAATTCGCATTTTCATGTAAATTTACTAGTTCATACCGTAAACTTTTTATTGGTATTTATGAATCATGGCGTAGGTACACTGATATTTAAAATCAATAGATAAATACCGACTATTTACTTCATCTGCTTATCTACTTAGATAAATCACATGACATTTTAAATCAAAGTTTTTGTCCACAGACAGATACAGGTAAGAACAAAATTTACACCAGTCTCTCATAAACTATAGTGCGTATTCCTATCAATAACGCTAGCCGTCAATAATATTTATGAGATGAGGGTGCGTTCGAAATTTATACCTGTGGTACTTTTCTGTGATGTATTCCTGATTATAAGGGTAATTCTAGATTAATAGAAATAATTGAATAGAAATAAAGAAATAATTGCAGGGAATTTAGTAAATAACTTAAAACCATGCAACCTACCGTTTGAATGACTTAATGTATTTGATTTTCAAGGGAGGGGAGGGGTGACTTGGACGATTTCGTAAACTAAACAATTTAATCTTGGTGTAAGTGAAATTAAAATTTTCAATCTTATTTGCCTTGAAAATAAATTAGTTTGTCTTGAATAGAAATTTTTCGGGGGGGGGGATAATTTGATCATTTGGTGAAAATTAATAATATGTTATGGATAAAATAAATAATTTTCTTATCAGCACGGACGTTTATGCATCATTCCTTGTGTAGATGGTGCGATTCTAAAAGAAAATGTGTGATTTAATTGCACGCTACAGTTGACCTTTAAGAAAAGTAGACAAATCGTTAAAATTACGAGCTATTAAGTAGACTCAGCATCATTAAAATTACTGCAAATCTGACATACATGTAAACATCTGGTCATTACAATTTTTTTAAATAAACCCCAAGAAAGTTCAAATTAATGAGATTTGATATTTGCACATGTGTGAGTTTGTAGCAGAAAGCAATCGCTAAGCATTGTTTTAATTTTGAAATACTTTGTCATACGGGGTTCCATATCAGACATGCATAACTGTCTCATTATAGAGAGGCCAGATTATTATTATTAGTTTTTTTTTATATACACTACTATGCAGCGAAATTTTGTTGAGTCAGGCCTTGTTTCTAAAGGACAAAGTCAGTGTTAGATTATTTTTTTAACCCAGGTGCTAGGCAAAATTTTTTGGGGCAAAAACCGTTGCCAGAATTTGTTTTTCTAAAAAAATACCAGTCCCTCCTGAAAATCAAATGGTCCGTGTCTTAAATTCGGGAAATAAGTAAGAGCGTTAAACAAATCCACCAACCTCCTATTCAAAATTCATATATTTTGAGCGCTTTGATGTCCATGCATATGTGGGAGGGGGCTGAGCAAATCTTTAAACTTTACCAGAAATCCCGATTTCCCGGTTTTAAATACAACCCTTTTCCTGTGTCCAGATGACATTTTCATTCGGAATTCCCGACCTTTAAAAAGGGCCATCCCCGATTGCCCGAAGTTAAAAACGCAAATCCCGGCTTCCCTAAAATGGTTCGCCTCAATATCACGCCTGAGAAACTCGATGTTCTCAATAAAAAAAAACGGCATCAGTAAATCTGTGATTTACACTCAGTAATC
This sequence comes from Modiolus philippinarum, assembly GCA_002080025.1. NCBI lineage: Eukaryota > Metazoa > Mollusca > Bivalvia > Mytilida > Modiolidae > Modiolus > Modiolus philippinarum. The sequence goes on from MJUU01042431.1 coordinate 16,534, forward strand.
ATAGAATGTCACTCCATACAAATTTATAAAATAAGTTCTAATAAATCAAAAACCTTTTTCCTTCTTCGAGTAATAATGCTTAATTAGTTTTTTCTTTAGGTCCGGATTTTAGAATCGCCCCGAAGCAGCTGACTACAATAAACATAATTTCTGTCTTAAAACTCAGACTTTTATATATATATATACCAGTAGTTTTCGTTATATTTTAGATGTTTGACCAGTTTTACATGGAGTGACAGTCCCCGATTTTTAAAAACTTCAAGTTGTATTAACATCCTTGTAGTAAAATTCTGTTGAGACCAACGAGTTTCCCAGGCGTGCATATGTGTCTGCATTCAGACTCTGTTTCATTTTATTGACCTCAATAGGCACCTAGAAATTATATTACGTACTCCGTTATTGATGGGGATTACTTTTGTACCTATGACGAAAATAAGGGTCTAATAATAAAAATAAGAAAAAGACTCAATTCTTTATTTACTATTCATTATTTCATTTAAGAGAGTTTAAAAAAATGAAATAAGAATGAAATCTCATGCCTTAATTTTGTTTTGAAAACTGCGCTACGACCATGAAGACCTTATTACGACCTTCAAGATTTTAAGGTCGTGGCGAGGTCGTGGTAAAAAAAATTTGACATTTCTACGATGTAACCACGACCAAACTACGATCATGCCACGAACCGACGACTTCACTACGACCATAAATCATATACTGTGACCTTACCACGACTATCGCGACTGCATCACGACTTTACTACGCTACCACCATGACGAAATCACGACGCTCTACTAGATACAATCTTGACCACAATTGATATAAATACTATGCAGCATACAAGTTATATTTTTGATTTACACTTATTGCAACAACATTCAACTCAAATCGTCAATACCTATATATGAGTGGGCGTGGTAGGGGAGAGGCATTTCAAAGGCATTTTACAGTAATAGCCCAAATATTATTGGAGAAAATATTTGAAGTTTCAGGGACAAAACTTCTATCATTCTTTCCTTCAAACAAAATTCTGTTCTATTTTGTTCTTTTCATCGGTAATTATCTAAATCATTGGATAGAATAAATTATAAAATCGGGAAGTTTAATATTGATTAAATGTGTACGATCCTAACGGTTGTCTTGGATACTTATTCTATATTTCTTATTTATTTACAATGATGCGCTGATTGACAAAGAAGGGGTGGCCTAAAATACTTTTCGCAATTATTTATTTCGCATTCGGGTAGTGAAAATATTTACCTCACGAGATCAAAGGAAACTCATACAAATTATTGATAAACTGTATTCGTCTTCGTTTTCTTAATAGTACATGAAAATAATAAATTAAACTTTATTTCAAATGCCCTGTTATGCCCTACAGGGTTGTTGCCATGAACACAAACCAAATTGCATTATACATGCAATAAACGTATGCACTCCAGAAGTCTGGTTTCCGATAGTTATGAAATATTGTGGTTGGTCAAGTAAAATATGGACAATGGTTTGCTTGGTGGGTGAGAGTGATATATTGCATATCACAAGCCCCTGCAAAAAAGTTCTTGGTTTCGTATCCAAATTTTTTACAGTCGATTGATTGTACCAATTGTGACTGCTTTAAATACAAGTTGATATTTCATCCTCATTGTGGTACGATTATTGTATGATCGCGGTAAAGTCGTGATAAGGTCGACATGAACTCGCACTTGGGACTAGTATATATCGTAGTTCAATCGTGATGTGATCGTGACAGGAACGCAGAACAGTCGTAGTAGAATCGGGACGATCGTTATGAGATCGTAGTACAATCGGATTGGTCGTAATGAGATCGTAGTGGCATTGCACTGTGATCGCAGGTCAGTCTTCTCAACTGGAATTTCACGATCCCACTACGATGCTACTACAATCATGAAAACCTAAGCACGATCTTTCCACGACCTTATCACGACTGTACTGCGACCTTTCTACGACCAAATTTGACCACGACTGCACTGCGAATTTTTTGGCATGTTCAAAGTTGTTCCACGACCATCACGACCATGAAGACCTTTCTACGATCCTACTACGACCTTACTGCGACGGCCCCGATTGCACCACGATCTTAATTTTTTTCACAGTCTTAGTGCGATCGTGGCCTAGTGTGATGGGGGTATAAGGTCGTAGAAAGATCTTCACGTTGAACAATTTTGAACATGCTAAAAAAATCGTAGTGCAGTCGATTTAAGGTCAAAGTAAGATCTTCATGATCGTGGTAGTGTCGTAGTGGAATCGTGAGATGCCAATAGAGAAGACTGCACTGTGATCACAATACGATGCTACTACGATCTCATTATACGACCATTCCATTTCTACTATGACAGATCCATGTTTCTCCATGATCATCGCACGATAACAGACGTTAGTACAAGTTCAAGGTGACTTTATAGGGGACCCTGCAATAGTCCGAAGGTTCACTGGTCCGAAGGCCCATTGATCCGAAGGTCCATTGGTCCGAAGGTCCAATAGTCCGAAAGTGAATTTTTGGCTCTGGTTAAGAAATATAACGTGGCGGTACCCAAATTGCACCAAATTTAACATTTTTACCTAACCACTATAAAACATTGCAAATAAACTTAATAAATTAATATTTTATTTATTCTTCGAACCATACCCACCGTGATCAGTACAACATGTGGGGAAGGTGATTGCACAGGGACGGTGATTTTGAAGCGGGCAGAGTCTTGTAGGTTGGCCTTTTCGGGTATTTATAACATATTTTGCAGTAATTGGTCATTGATATGATTTTACTGGCACATTCGAATTATTTACGAATTGGTGTAGCCTAGTTTCCACGATCAATACGCCCTGGAATTATGTAGACACTTAACAAATGTACAAGAGGGTAGCGAATTTAGATAACGGCACCTACTTTGTCGCTTGCTTTTAAGCATTTTACGTCCATTACCCCTATCATTTTTACTCCAGAAAATGTGATAGAACCAGAGAGGTTTCATCTATCATCAGAATATCTGAACAACATGTTGAAAGGTTGCTTTAAAAGAAAATGTAATGTTGCGTATGGGGACGAAGATCACAGCATCGCGTGGGGACGGAGATTTATTTTTGTTTTTGAAGTTTTTGTAGATGGATTTTGCTTAGAAATTTGTCCGGGCGTTAATGCGCATGTGCCGATTATCAAGAGTAAACGAGATAAAATCGTTACAAAGAAATAACGGGGAAATTGCTTCAATTTGAAATTCAACAACGTGTTTTCGGTGCTGTTATCATCAGATTCTTCAAAGTCTCTTCTTTCTTGTGGTATAAGTTTTGTTAAAATCAAGTTTGATTCTGTTGCTTCTTTTTTTTTACTCACATGTCGAAACCAGAATAATGGTAGTATTGGTCATTGTAAAATGTCAAAAAATCGGTGTGGTCGACAACTTTAAAAATTAATTAAAAATAGTTCCCGACTACGTATTTCTTCAGTGTTGTTACCATGAAATTGTTCAAGAATTAAATTTTGACATGATGTATTTTTTATGCCGATCAACTTAGATTTTCTTGCTTCTATTTTGGTTCAAAATTTGCAGTTTTGAGAAATTCTTTCAGGATTTCCCCGGTAATGTACAATCCGAAACATGTTATCAATTTTCACATCTATTAGTTATTTTTCGCCCTGCTGTGGTCAATTACATGGGATGTAAATATGTCTTTCCCGGGCTTTATCGTGTCAAAAAAATTTTCATATTCGGTAACAATATATCCAAGTAGCACAAGTCATTATTGGTTTCATAGGCATTTTAACATGTATAATAAGTAATCAGTGTATTGGCTCCATGTTTTATGCAATACAAAATCATATTTAGTGTTATGATATCGAATATGAAAAAAAGTTCGATGGAAAAGTTTATTTTATTGAAAAATATATATATGCAAGTTCAACTTCCTAATATTTAAAACCGAATAAAATGAACGTCAGGACAGATATACTAAGCTCAGGATGGCTGAATTTTCCAAATAAAGTTTTTTTCATTCTGTTTTATTAAACAATTTGTACATCAAACAAAAAACGACCTCCAATATAAATGAAACAATGAAATGAAGTAAATGACTGTCAGAATTGAATTCATTCAATACAGGAAAAAAACGAAAAAATGGTTGTCTATGTATTGAAGGATCGCAGCATAGTTAAAAAAATATATTTTTCGCAAAAAAAGTAAGAAAAACTTCAACATGATCAATGTCCTCCAGGAAAGAAAACGATCAACTGGAGGTGCATGGATGGATACTACACCGGCGGATTCAGCCTCTGAAAAGGGGGATCCAATGAGGTTCCAGAAAAAAGGGGTTCAAGACCACATTTACCGATTTTTTTGGGTCAGTTATTTCCCTAAATATTGTACACGATTAAAAACATTTTCAAGGAAAGGGGGTTCCAATCCCCTGAACTCCCTTTTGGATTCGCCAATGTACCAACTGCATCAGATGCGACGGTCAAATATGGGATGTCAGTTGCTCATTCGGGAAACGCATTACTCTTATAGACGATCAAACTATTTATGACTTCTAAAGTTTCCTGTTTAAATATTTGGAATTGAATTATAGCAAGTTATGATTAACCACAGTTTCACCATTATCATACTTTACTTATATATCAATGTTTCTGAAGCACCCCTCCCCATGTAAGAAAAAAACATTAGAAGTCGGTCCTCTTTTTGAGTATATAGTTCAGCTCACATAATAGACCCAAATATATATGTTCCAGACCATATGCGTATTTGGACCGTACGCGTACGGTCCGGACCGTACGAGTATTTTTTTTTCGAAATACCCATACTGTACGCGTACGGTCTGGCTATTTCAAAGTCTTGCGTGTTCTTGGATGATATATCAATTAATTAATACAATGTATATAATTTTATTTAATGCATTAAGCTCTTATGTTTAGAAACAACTAAGATTCTCTAAAAATCGCTTTTTTAAAGAACATAAGAAAAAGTATAAGTTATCTTAGTTATTTTTTGAGATTCCTTTTTGCATTGGCTTATTAATTGAACGTTATTTGAGATAAAATTATAAAAAAAATAGTGTTTCGTAAAAAATAAACTGAATATTAATTGAAATCATATATGTGGTCTTCTTATCTGAAAATCTTGAGAAAAAAATCATTAAATACCACCTCTAAGGAACAACAGCATGTTTCCCAATATTACCCCAAAAGGGTGCAAATTCCAAAATCTCGTCAAGAGACAGCTGAATAAATATACACGAGGAAATAGCAAAGTGTTCATAAAGGGAATACCCTCTGTCCATGAACAAAACTTCTTAATGTAAAAAGGAAGTTTATGTATCAACTTTAAAAATTGTATGATTAAAATGAGAAAATATTTGTTTTATTTCACTACTTTTATAATTTCATATCAGTTATATTTGTAATTCATGATTTTTATAAAGACCCAATAATTTATACGGTTTCCTGTGGTAGTTAGTGCTATCAGTTTTAACTGTGACTTACTTCTTTGTTTGAATAACGAACCTGTAGTGTCTGTCTTTTTTTTTGTACTCATACGGTCTAAATATACACGTATGGTCCAGCTCGTCACCTCAGACCGTACACGTATACCTATATGGTCCGACCGTACGCGTATGGTCCGACCATACGCGTACGGTCGGACCATTTGAGTATACGCATACGGTCTGGACACATCTACAATAAAATATTTTCTATCTTTACGGACATATTAATTTTCTGTATTTCGAGGGTTAACAAATTCCACGGCTGCATACAATTACATTTGCCATCTGCAATCATATGACAACGAACATAATAATGTATTAAACAATACAAGTGGATGGGCCTTGTATGTAAAAAGGAGGGAATATGACCAATAAGCCTTTTTAATGTTATATCCAGTATACCTGAAAAAATATCCGTAGATATCTCAAAAGAAAAACACAATCCTTGAAACCGATACAAAAAGCTTATGCAGATGTATATCCTTTTTAATCCCAAATGTTTTTAATCAATTGAAAGATTTCCGTTCCGATTTATTAACAGTCATGGGACATAAGTATTCGTGATTTGAAATTTTCCTATATGCTTTTAATTAATATAAAAACGGTCTCCATTCAAAAAAATCTGTAGAGCTTATTTATTATCAAATTTTCATAAAAGTTGTACCATTAAAAAGATCTTGTAAGTTAACGATTTTGAATAAAAATTTGTCTAAACTTGTGAAAGAATTGCAACGAAGGAAAAATTGAAATTCATCAGTCTCAATTTCTGTTCAAACAAGAGCTCTCTCTGTATTAAATAGTGCTGATCGATAATAAAATATCATAATCCTATGTAAGGATTCATAAAGTCACTTAAAACCTCTGATAAGAGATGCAACTGAAACATGCTAATTAAACTATTGACCATATGTAATTAACACATGCTGTGGTCAGTTAGATAACGAACTATTATTCAAGAGTTATCGTTCATGTCAATAACATTTATTTTTGAAAAATTGGATTATCTCCCTTAATCCGGACTAATTACTATTTTGACGTTTTTATTGCTTTGAAAGAGATGTAATGTGATTTCCTTAGTTAGTAAAAATAGTTTGTAATCGGTAAATAAGCACTGACTCTCATGCATGAACATGAAAAAAGAGATGGCGAGTTTGGGAGACTTGCCATCTCCTCTGAAGTTCGGGTTTTGATCTCCGTTATCAAGGCATGTTTGCCATCGACGGGAGCCAAGTCATTCTGGAACGTTTCACAAATTCAAGTATAATTCTTTTACCTATACATGTATTTAAATGACGAAATGCCTTTAAAATATCTTCTCGATAGAGGAAGTGATAGTCAATCACTAGAACCTTCACCATTATCAGTCCGTAGTCGTAAAAATACAATTTTCGAAGAAAAAAAAAAAAATATATGTAAATATAACAAAGTAAAAACTTAAAAATAAAAACAAAACAAACAAACAAACATAAGCAATAATGTCAAAAGGTTTCCAAGAGCTTATATCGTTCGCTGTGGCTGAGATAGATAGTTTAACTTATCTAAATGTTTCTTTTTTTTTCTCAATTCCAAGTATTTCAATAGACCTCTTTGTCATATGGTCCAGTGTCACTAGTAGCCAGTATGGATGCGGTACACAACTATACATGTCAAACAATTTTGAAGTGGACTATGTAAGACTCTTGTGTTTAAGTTGGTTTTAAACGGCCATGTAATTCAGAGAAAAAGCTTTTTAAATCGTTTATCCACAAGATCAAATGTCAAACTATGTATCCCTCTGTCGCTTATGTTGGATGAGATGCGGACTTCGCCAAAACGACCCTTAAGCTGCAGGTACAAATGTAGGTACATGCAAGACCTTTTTTTGAGCTATAGGGTCTGACCCCTGCACCCGTAGGGTCCAGTCAGGGGTCATTTCAAAGAAAATATCCTAAGTGCGAGATCAGAAAATTGAACCAACTTGATGAATACGGTCTGGCCCTTCACAAAAAATTCGCCAAAACGACCCTCAGGCTGCAGGTAGATACACGCAACATCTTTCATATGAACCATAGTTTTTGACCCCTACACCCGTAGGGCCAAGTCAGGGATCGTTTCAAAGAGAGTACCAGGTAAAGGGTCGTATACTGTGAAAACCATCTGGACACGTGTCGGCTGGAAATTTATAAAGAGTTTGCCAAAACGACCCTGCAAAGGCTGCAGATAGGTAATTTCAAGAACTTTCATTTGAGCCATAAAGTCTCACACTTGCACCCGTTTCAAAGAGGTTTCCAAAAAGGTTTGTAAACAGTGAAAAACCTTTACATGTGTCGATCGGACCTTTATAGATAGTTCGCCGAAACAACCCTTAGGCTGCAGGTTATACTTATATGGCCTGGAACTTCACTGAAAGTTTACCAAAACGACCCTTTTAATTTTCGCTTAATTCGCGTTTTGGAATTTTACGCCAATATAACCCCCACACAAATACTTTTAATAACAAACGATTTAAAGTCAAATTTTGAAGATCCGAATATAACCACGCTAAAGGTCCGGGCTTNACCCCCCCCCCCCCGCGAAATTATTTACAGTAACTTCAAACGTATCGGCTGGACCTTTATAAAGAGTTATCCAAAACGACCCTTAGGTTGCAGGCAGGTAAATGCAAGAACTTTCATTAGAGCCCTAGGGTCTAACCTCTGCATCCGTAGGGTCCAGTCAGGGGACGTTTCAAAAAATGTACCCCAGGTAAGTGCGAAATCGGAAAATCGGACCAACTTGATAGATGTGGCTTGGAGCTTGACAGAGAGTTCGCTAAAACGACCCTTCGACTGCAGTTAGGTACATGCAGTACCTTTCATATGAGCCATATGCAGCGATAGAGCTAGTCAGGGGTCATTTCGAAGAGAGAGCCTGATAAAGGTTTGCATAAAGTGAAAACCAATTTGACACGTGTTGGCTGGACCTTTATAGAGAGTTCGCCAAACGACCCTAATGCTGAAGTTAGGTATATGCTAGAACTTTTATTTGAGTCATAGGGTCTTACCCATGCACCTTTAGGGTCCAGTCAGGGGCCGTTTCAAAGAATGTACCCTCGGTAAGAGCGAGATCGGAAAATTGAACCAACTTGATGGATGTGGCTTGGACCTTCACAGAGAGTTTGCCAAAACGACCCTTTGGCTGCAGGTAGGTACATGCAATACCTTTCATATCAGCCATAGGCTCTTACCTCTGCACCCGTAGGGCCCAGTCAGGGGTCGTTTCAAAGAGGGTACCCAAAAAAGGTTTGTAAATAATGAAAACCAACTTGATACGTGCATGTCAGTCTGGACTTTAAAGAGAGTTTTCCGTTTCAAAGAGTGTATACTAGGTGAGTGTTGGTTAGTGGTTATATCTACTGTAAAACAAATTTTATTTTATGTCTAGTTGAGAGGCAAATCAATAATTATATCAACATCGTCCGGTAATCTTTATTACATTCCATGTTATAACATTCCATATGTTTTAAAATACCGATTTCAATGTCATTTTCATTTTTTAATTTTTAATTTACAATTCTCGAGCAACTTCATTGAAAGATTGGAAAACACATTTGAAGACTCGGACTTAGCTCAAATATGGTTGGCTAATCAGTAATATAAAGGGATTTAAAATTTTGAAGTCTCGAAATTGAGCTCAAATTTGATTGGCTAATCATTAGTATAAAAGAAAGTGATACTCAATTTGTTATATATAACCTTGGCTATTGCTTGACTTATTAGCTACGGTTGTTTATGTGGTTTGTAGAAATACTTCGATTGACGATTGTAAAGGCATGCTTGTTAGGATGAAAAGTGGTCTCAGAGTTAAAGTATTTCTAATATATTCGATAGATAAATAGCTATAAACTAAAAGTCGACTAAACACCATTTACGTTTTCTTCTGTACACTTCTGTATGGAGCTTGGATATTGAAGAGGGAGGGGTTTGTATCTCGTTTTCCTATCCATAAGCACTGTAGCAGTTATACTATAGGTGGCACGGTACAGTTTCTAAACATAGAACTGGTTTTTCCCTTTCGTGTACCCAAGATTCTATAGAGGAGTGAATACTGAAAGCTGAGTTCTGATTGGTTATTACGTATAATATTCATGTTGTATTTTTTTTTTTCAAATAGACAAATGATCTATGATTAAGAAGATATATAAGAAATTTTCATGTACCCTTTATTAATGGAGATTACATTTTTTTAGAATTATTGGTAATATGCCCTTCAATGCAACTTAGACCGCAAGTAAACTAACGGACAGTGCGTGCTTTGATTAGAGGCTCTTTAGGTCCTGACTATATTTCACTGGTATTTTTTAAAGTTAAATGGATGCTCTACAAGCGAGCATACTACAATATCACGGGTGAAAGTTATGAATGGGTGAAAATCTTGTTAATGTTGTCGCCTATGGAAAAAGAAACTGTACCGTGTTACCTATATTTTAAAAACATATCATTTTTAGCTCACCTGGCTAATGCCAGGGTGAGCTTTTGCCATCACTTTGCGTCTGTCGTCCATCCGTCGTCCGTGCGGCGTAAACTTTTCATTCAAAGATCTTCTCCTCTGAAACAACAGGGCCAACTGGCACCAAACTTAGCCACAATAGTTCTGGGGTGGTCCCTTACAAAAAAGGTTTTTTTTTAGGTTTGCACGTTTTCCAAGATGGCCGCCAACGGGAAACAACATTGGACCCTATGGGAAAACACTTTCAAAGGTCTTCTTCTCTGAAACTACTGAGCCAATTGCAACCAAACTTGCCCACAATAGTCCTTTGGTGGTCCCTTACAAAAAAGGTGTTATTTAGGTCCGCACGATTTCCAAGATGGCCGCCAGCGGGGAACATAGTTTTAACATTGGACCCTATGGGAAAACATTTTCAAAGATCTTATTCTCTGAAACTACTGAGCCAATTGGTATCAAACTTGGCCACAATAGTTCTTGGATGGTCCCTTACAAAAAAGGTGTTTTTTATTAAGTCCGTGCGATTTCCAAGATGGCCGCCAACGGGAAACATAGTTTTAACATTGGACCATATGGGAAAACACTTTCAAAGGCCTTCTTCTCTGAAACAACTGAGCCAATTGCAACCAAACTTGCCCACAATAGTCCTTGGGTGGTCCCTTACAAAAAAGGTGTTTTTCAGGATCGCGCAATTTCCAAGTTGGCCACCAGCGGGGAAAATAGTTTTAATATTGGACCCTATGGAAACACTTTCAAAGATCTTCTTCTCTGAAACTACTGAGCCAATTGCAACCAAACTTGCCCACAATAGTCCTTGGGTGGTCCCTTACAAAAAAGGTGTTTTCTTAGATCCGCGCGATTCCAAGATGGCCGCCAGCGGGGAACATAGTTTTAACATTGGACGCTATGGGAAAACATTTTCAAAGATCTTCTTCTCTGAAACTACTGAGCCAATTGGTATCAAACTTGGCCACAATAGTCCTTGGATGGTCCCTTACAAAAAAGGTGTTTTTTATTAAGTCCGTGCGATTTCCAAGATGGCCGCCAACGGGAAACATAGTTTTAACATTGGACCCTATGGGAAAACACTTTCAAAGGTCTTCTTCTCTGAAACTACTGAGCCAATTGCAACCAAACTTGCCCACAATAGTCCTTGGGTGGTCCCTTACAAAAAAGGTGTTTTTCAGGGTCGCGCAATTTCCAATTTGGCCACCAGCGGGGAAAATAGTTTTAATATTGGACCCTATGGGAAAACATTTTTAAAGATCTTCTTCTCTGAAACTACTGTGCCAATTGGAACCAAACTTGGCCACAATAGTCCTTGGATGGTCCCTTACAAAAAAAGGTGTTTTTTAGGTCCGTGCGATTTCCAAGATGGCCGCCAGCGGGAAACATAGTTTTAACATTGGACCATATGGAAACACTTTCAAAGATCTTCTTCTCTGAAACTACTGAGCCAATTGCAACCAAACTTGCCCACAATAGTCCTTGGGTGGTCCCTTACAAAAAAGGTATTTTTTTTTAGATCAGCGCGATTTCCAAGATGGCCGCCAGCGGGGAACATAGTTTTAACATTGGACCCTATGGGAAAACATTTTCAAAGATCTTATTCTCTGAAACTACTGAGCCAATTGGTATCAAACTTGGCCACAATAGTCCTT
>MJUU01042432.1:16679-51948 GCA_002080025.1 Modiolus philippinarum
AAAAAAGGGAATAGCCGAAAGACAATGACAACATTGTCATCACAAAGATCCAAGAAAATAGTCCAAAAAGGAATAGCCGAAAGACCACAAAGATCCGAGACAAAAGTCCAAAAAAAAAAAGAATAGCCGAAAAACAATGACACCATTGTCATCCCAAAGATCCGAGACAATAGTCCAAAAAAAAAAAATAGCCGAAAAACAATAACTACATTGTCATCACAAAGATCCGAGACAATAGTCCAAAAAAAGAATAGCCGAAAAACAATGACAACATTGTCATCACAAAGAAACAAAAACATCACATCATATAAGTATGTCTGGAATGACATTAAAATATTGTATATTTACATGTATTACAGTACCAGGAAATTTTTAGACAGTATCAGATAATTTTATCCAATTAATGAAAGCTTGTTACATCCCTGGCTGTCTATAAAACATTTTGAAATAACATTAATAAAAATAATAAAATATGTTCATGTTTTCCAGGGAGAAGCATTTTCAGAAAAGTACTACCCAACTGAGTTTTTCAATGATGTAAGTTTCATTTTTTATCATTGTTCTGGTATAATCTACTTATAAAACATGCAACTTTGACGATTCTTATAATTATTTTCTGTTAATTTATGATATTATTTTGCAAAAATACAGAGTCACAAACAGTATAGTGCAAACATTGAAAAACCTACACTCTTTATGTTGTATACTTGATAGCAGTATATAAAAATAGGATAACAGACTCATACATTTGTATTATATTGTCAAAGAGGCACAATAATATATTTTCAAGTTCTTAGGATTATCCTTTAAAGTTTAAGAATTTAGACCATCCTTTGGAATGTCATTGTTTTAATATGCACAGTTCAGTGCAAGAAATATTAGTCTAAAGGACGTGTTACAACTAAGATCTAAGCAATGACGCTTAATTAATATAGATATTTATAACAGTAAGTGAAACCCGAACCGTCAGTCACTATAAAACGAAAAATCCAAGGACAATGGCAACATCAGAAAGCAAAGAAACATATACATAACATGAGTACGGTACAGATAAGAACAATGTAGACATACACACACATACAAATTTGAAAAACAGGTACCGTATAAAAAAGCATGGGTGAGATCACGTGCACCGGTTGAGTCATCATCTTCTGCTTCTTAAGACAACCGCCGTGTTGAATATGTCAAATCCGGTAGAGGAAACACCAATTAAGCTATTAAAGGGAAAGATCTGTTGTCATCTAGGACACATATTTCCCATAGCGACCCACAAGATCGTGATATCAGCCGTAAAACATCCAGAGTAATGACTCAAGTAACATACCCTTGTTTAATAAGCCTATTTGTGAGCAACTGGGCTTTATCAAGGATGTCACTGTATCGACCTCAGGCCCTTGAGTAGCGAATGAGCTGGATGATGTAAACAGTTTAGTTTGAAATCTACCTCTGTTGTCAATTTCTTAGACAAAGGCCAAGGTATGAGGCCGATGTTGAAGTGTCTGAAGTATCTTTAATTTCGAGGTCTTTGGGGAGATCAGATGAAGAAAATCACCAAAGCAAAGGTTGTTACGTGACAAAATGTCGTCCATATAACAAAAGCTAAAATTAAAGGATTGGGCTAGTTTTTATCGTTATTTTGAAGAAGCCCCTAGATGAATTTAGCCTCATTATAGTGGAGAAACAGATCGCCTAAAAGAGGTACACATTTAGTGCCCATTAGAATTCCGATAGTCTTTTGAAAAAACAAGTCCTCCAAAGTTCACAATTATTGTGTCGATCTGAAACTCCAAAATTTTAATCACTTCTTTTTCTGTATTTTTTGCTCCTTTCCGGAGTCATTTTTCACAAAGTAAGCTTGCATTCTGCCTGTAACAGTGTACAGATATAACTTCGATCACCGTTCGAACTGGATAAACATCTTGCTCATGAGAAATGGTAATATAAAGTGTGGAGAAATTGAAAGTTTTATCAAATACTACAAACTGACAATTTTGATGATTTTATTTATCAGTAAAAATTATTTATATTTGAAAGACACTTACCACTATGAATTCTAACTTAAAGAAAATCAGACGGATACTAACTATATTTAAATACAGAGTTCGAACAATTCACAGTGGTTACTTACACATTTTTATAAAAACAAACAGATTCAGTGAATTAACTCGATGCATTTCAGTACACAGTGCCATTGCAGTTTGAAGGTGAAGATGATCCAATCCGTCTCCATATTGTAAGTAAACAGCTACTAGTATTTTACTCTATTTTGAGGTACTTTTCCATAAGAAAACTATTGAAACCCATTTTACTTTTGGTAATACCTGTAGTAATTCAGCATTGGGTAAACAAACTTCTGCCCTTGACTGTGTTGAAACTTGTTATCCTCCAACTTAACCTCATAAAAAATAATATTAGATATGAATTTATCCAATTTATCTTCCTTCAAATCTGGGCTTGAAATATGTGGTTTTGTCTCGCCTGCGACGAAAGTCGCGAAGGCGAGACATAGTGATCATGTCGTCGGTGTCGTCGTGAACATTTGCTTAACCCAAATGTTAAACTTTTTTTGAACTCAAATAACTTTCTCAAATCACGTTCAATATCAAATGAAATTTTGACACAATTTTCAGTGCAACTTCATTATTGAATCCCAGGTTTATTTTAAGGAAAAAATTGTTCAAATTTTTCGTAGTTTGCTTTTAGTCGGACATAGTTTTTTCAATCAAATTATTTGGTTTGCACCATATCTCAACACCTACATGACATAAACACATTTGGTAAGTGGTTACATCTTTAGCAGTAACCAACATCCATGGCAGATTTATGTCACCTTGACCTATATTTTCCGCATGAATGATCTTGGTTAAATTTCCACTCAAATCCATTTATCAAACAAAATTGGAAAAAAGAAGGAATTTAATTTTGATGTTTAATTGTTGCATATAGTCTATATATGCGCAATGGACTTTTAGAATTTTATTCTGGTTCCAACTTTGGTAAATTACCTGAAAATGTCCAAGACTAACAGTTTTTGAAATTTTTGCATACAATCAGATATTCTAGCCATTTTTTTCATCTGAGACATAATTCTGACAACTAAGAACCAAAAATGTGGTTCCAACTTCGGTAAATTTCCTGAAACTCTCAGAGACCAGCAGTTTTGGGGAATTTTTGTTAGCAACCATGCTTTTTTATGCATTTAGTCAAAATAAATATTTTCAATGGTAAGATTCCAAAAATTTTGATTCCAATTTTGGTAAATTTCCTGGAACTCTCAAAGACAAAGAATTTCTGCGAATTCTTGTTACAAACCATGCTTTCATGCTTTTTGGATGAATTTTGGTCATAACAAATATTTTCAAAGGTTAGATTATTGATTCCAATTTTAGTAAATTTCCTGAAACTCTCCAACACAAGCAATTTTTGGGAATTCTTATGAAATAAGAAAGGAAATGGGTAAATGTCAAGCATTTAGGGGTCACCGTACGGGTTTTAACACAGTAAGGAACCTCACACCATATAGCAATCCCTAAATGGCCCGCAAAAGGGTAAAAAAGTGAATAAATCAATGGAAACAAACCACATCCAATAACCCGAATGTCAAGAAACTAAAATTTTTAAGAAGACAAGAACAAGCCAATGACTAGCATATTCCTGACTTGGGACAGGCGCAAAAATTGCGGTTGGGTTAAACTCGTTTTCTTGGATCCAACCCCCTATGTGTTAGCAACCCTACTTTTTTGATTAATTTTGATCAAAGGAAATATTTTCAATGATTAGATTTCAACAAGTTTTTATTTCAATTTTTGTAAATTTCCTGATACTCTCAAAGACCACTTATTTCTGGGAGTTCTACTTAGCAAATGAAATACAAGGGACAACAGGAAACACGTACAATGGCTGAAAATTATAATTACATGCCACAAACCACATCTCAATAAAAGCAGAATTATAATAACAGTGAAGTGAGCAGGTGAGACATCAGCTGTCGCGGAACCTTTACGAATTATGTAAAGTGCAAGTAAAGGGTTTTTGAAATGTCCAAAACGGTCGCCATGGTTACTTTGACAACAAAGGTCGGTCATAAATAATAAATTAGCATTATTTTTGTGATTTATAGATCAACATCAACATATAAGATAAATAATCAAAATCTGTAACACCCAGTTTCTCAACCTGTATTAAAATAGATTAGTCCTTATAGAAATCCATCTTGTTCATCTTCCGGTTGATTGTCTTTGTAATTGCCCTGAACAGACACAAGTTATAGTCTACAGGGTCTTCGAGATTTAATTGCCACGGGATTGATTGAATATGCAATTCGGTAATTTATTAATGTAGTATTTTATAAAACAGTTGTATGTAAACTGCAATTTCTTCATTTCATATCATTATTCATCATTATCATATTTCATTCATATATCACTACATGTACTCATGTTTCTTATCACGTGTACACATATGCGATATGACGAGATAGACTAATAACTAAATACCGAAGTTACTGTGAATACTAAATGACGAAAATTTCCCGTCTGGACGAGCACTGCAAGCTTTCACCTTCAGGTATTATAAATACGAAATTTGTATATTAGTCGAGTAGTCCAAAATAGTTGCGGTTGGCTCAAGTCGCCGTTTCAGGTATATGTAAATATTTTTATGTTCTCCTTCGCTTCGCTCATCCGATCATTAAATATTTCTTAACTAAATAAACACCAATCAAGGTATGAATTCCACACTAAACAGCTAGTGCAAAAATTGAATTGAGAAAATAAAACAAATCTGGTTTAAAATCTACAACGAGAAAAAAGAAAACAATATATTTATGAAATAACTAAGCTAACAATAAACCTTTCGAACTTGGTTAGTGTGGAAACCTCGATAGCTTATTTACCGCCATAATATACCTTATATACCTTTAAAAACACTACGCGCATAAAAATAGTAAAGACGAATAAAAAATATTAAAGCCTTTAATCGTTTAGAAATTGACAATATTGATTCCAAATGTATAGATATATTTCACAAATATTTTTCACGTAAGAATAAAATAGTTTTTGCTGCTTTCACTAGCAGATAGGTTATGATATAGTTTGGTCATTTGGATCTTATCACGATCTTGACAAGCTTAACACAATTTTGTTAAGAATTTGTAAGATATTTAGTCGTATTTTGAGATAATTACTTTCAAGGACGATCAAGACCTGTTCAGTGTATAAAGATCTAAAAGATAAATACGTTCAAGGGCGATCAAGATGTTTTAAGTTTGTCCAGATAAAACAAGATCAAATCGGAATCTTGTTTGATCTTAACAGACTTGATTCGTCTTGATCGTTCCTGAACAAAATTAAATAGCGCATCTTGTTCAATCTTAAACTGTCTTAAAACGTCTTGATCGTCCTTGAAATCAATTATCTTGAAATCCAACTTAAAATCTTAAACTGTCTTAACGAAATTTTGTTAAGCCTGTCAAGATCATGTTAAGATCAAAATGGCCAAACAAGATCAAAACATATCTGCTAGTGTTTATATTTGCAAATTAGTTCTAGAGTTTAAATAATAGGCAAAGGATTATTTCAATTTAAATATTTAATATTGAAAAATAGATATCGTTTCGTTATATTACATTTGATACAGGTCGAAATGCTTATGCACAAGGTTAGGAAAGGTTTCAGTTTTTGATGTAAAAACTATGGACTTTGTCAGGTTTTCACGGAAAGATTGCATGAATATATTAGTATTTGAATTGATACATATACTAATACTATTTAAATATTATAGGTGTATGTTTCGGGTTGCAAATGTTCGAATTATGAATTATTGTATTTTCAGATATTAAATATATATAGCATTTGAATGTGTTAATTAGGGCCCCGCATCGAGATGCGGGTGCCCTATAGTTTTCAAAATAAAATGGTATAGTTGGCCACGATTAAAAGGTAAAAACACAAAATGTACAAATTAAAAAACACATAAAAATGACAAAAATGGAAAGAGAGGAAGGGAAAACTGCCCAACGATTCTTGTTACATTTTAGTTTTGTCTTATTCAGTGATGTTTGTAGTACCTATTTGTCCGTGTCCATGTTTGACTCTAAAGTGATTACAAAAGCTTTTTCAAAATTTCACCTTGGTACTGTTTGAGGGTTAGAGAAGTTACANAAAGGTAAAAACACAAAATGTACAAATTAAAAAACACATAAAAATGACAAAAATGGAAAGAGAGGAAGGGAAAACTGCCCAACGTTTCTTGTTAAATTTTAGTTTTGTCTTATTCAGTGATGTTTGTAGTACCTATTTGTCCGTGTCCATGTTTGACTCTAAAGTGATTACAAAAGCTTTTTCAAAATTTCACCTTGCTACTGTTTGAGGGTTAGAGAAGTTACATGTACCATGGCTCTCAGTTTGGTTTGTTTCGGGTTAGAAAATAACCAATCAGTAACCTAACAAATCTTTCAAAACGTATGCCTCACTGACCTTGTGACGGGTGCTGTATACAGAGCAGGACATGCTTACCCTTCCGGAGCACCTGATGTCACTCTTGTTTATTGAGAGTTCACACTGTTAGTGCTTTAGTTTTTTGTGTTGTATATGTAATGTTCGTGTGTTTTGTGGGCATGTGGTGTCTTTGGTCTTCCGTCTTTTGGTGTTCTTGCTTTTGCCTTGTCTCTGGACTTTGATTTGTGTAATCTTGTGCTTTGTTCCTTCGGTATTCTACTGCCGTTGTTTTCGGCCTATATGGCCTTCGACTAGGGGACTACCGGGCTAAATACGGAGAAGAAGATGGATATGACGAGAGAAGGCAGACCTAATGGCGTGTCACAGATACATTGTATTACCTATAGTTTTCACTTTGTCCGTCCGTCCGTCTGTCCGTCAACATTTCTTTGGACGGAGTTTTCTGGGCTTTTACAGGTGGGAATGATTTCATATTTGGTCTGAAGCTTTATGATGATGAGTTGTACCGTTTAAGCTATTTTCAGGTTTGCCGTGCCACTACTTCCTGTTTGCCGATACTTTTTAACTTTTTATTACATGTATACCACTCTATGGATGAAAATTTTCTTGGCTTCTACAACTGGGAATAATTTGATATTTGGTCTAAAGCTTCATGATGATCAGTTGTATCATTTAAGCTATTTTCAGGTTTGCCATATTAGTACTTCCTGTTTGCCGATACTTTGACTTTTTATTGTACCACTCTATGGATGAAGATTTTCGTCAAAGTTTTCTTTGTCTCTTCAACTGGAGTGATTTGATATTTGGTGTAAAGCTTTATGATGATGAGTTGTATCGTGTAAGCTATTTTCAAGTTTGCCGTGCCACATATACCAATCTAATCAACACTTTTAATCAGTTCATGAAGACTTATTGCTTTGTGGTGAACTTTAAGATATTTTGCCTTACAAACTGTTCGATCAAACTGTGTAGATTAGCATCGACATGTAAGATGAATCAGCAAAATCTGTGACATTATGTTTCTCAACCTGTATTCCTGTATTAAGATAGTTTAGTCCTTACAGAGAAGCCATGTTATTCATCTTTCGGTTCCTTGTCTTTGTAGTTGCCCTGAACAGACACAAGTTATAATCTGCAGGCTCTTCTAGATAACAGTTTAAAAATGGATAACTATTAACCTGTCAGATACCCCAATACATAGTTCATGAAGGCTAATTGCTTTGTTGTGAAATTTAAGGGATTTTGCCTTACAAACTTTTCGATCAAACTGTGACCGTAAACACTGTAATGAAATACTTGATAAGAAAAAATATTTACTAGTTAAAAACAATTTACAATCAATAGTAGACCTTACTTGTTTCGCTTGATGAAGAGCCTCGTTTCTTTAGTTAATTGTTGGCCTAAATATGTGTAACACAACTAATTCCTTCTCTCATAAACTTTGTAGATATTGGACTTAACTTTTAAATGGGGTGACACGTGTCTTAACTTTAAAAAGCATCTTCAACAAACTTTCATAGAAAAATCAACTCAACTTGCATTTAAGAAAAAAATGGTTCCTGACAGTGAACACTAGGTATCAAAATACATCTGTCCTTGACGCGTACAAAAGATGTATGTCTATTTAGCTGTGGATATTGTTCCTCTGTTAGTCAATTTTCAAAATATGCTCAAATGTTATCGAAAAATCGTCTAAGGTGGTCTATGGTACATGTTCTTCCTAGGAATAAAATCAATAGATGCCAATCTTGTATGCTGTCTGACATATAAGCATTTGAACATGGCTGTAAATAGCTTACATGTCAATTTTAGCCATTTTACAGTGTTTGGAAAGATGATACTACTTGAATGATACCGAGAACCAAGACAATTTGCGACTGTATATACATTTGCCATTCAAAATGACAGTTAGTGTAATTTGGTTCTGACGGTCCTATCCAAAGAATTATAACAAAAACCTACACAAATTGTCAAAATCTGTCAAAATTACATTCAAATGGCAAGTTCAGTGGTCGAATCTTCTATCTTAAAGTATGAAAATTCATTTGAATTGATTTTGCTATGATAGTGTATATAGCAGATAACCTTTTAAAACATTTTTGTAGAAGGTTTAATACATTTGCGAAATTGGCAGGCCGAGTGAAATAAATTCACGGGAAACAACGGCAGTAGAATACCGAATGAACAAGGGAAGCGATGACTACAAAACTCGAAGTCCAAAGACATGGCAGAAACGGTAACAGATAAAAACAAAGACAAAACAAGGACGTGAGACAGCTACAATGCACGGAAATAAAAAGATAACATTAAGAACTAAGGCACTCATAGTGTGAACTCCCATGAAAACCGGGAGTGACATCAGGTGCTCCGGAAGGGTAAGCATGTCCTGCTCCGCTAGCGGCACCCGTCACACTATCAGTGAGTCAATCCGGGGTTGAGTCAAATCCGGTTATGTCAAATCCGTGAAGACGTGAAATCTAGCTGACCAAAAGTGGCCAAACATCTTTATGGCAGTTATCAGTGAACCATGAAAAATCAGTAACAAACTTTTTATGCAGCCACGAGATGAAACTAAAAAGCGTAGTCTATGTCAGGATTTTAGATGTGAGATATTAAAGTAAGTGGTTAGGCATCAGTGAACTGAATAAAAACAGTCATATATTTTTTTGATAGATGGATGCAGATGGTGAAAGAAATTATGAGAGGTATTCAATTAACTACTATACTATTACTGATGTAACAGTTATCGTTTATGATATATCGGATCAAGTAAGTTCTGTTTATGTTCATTTACAATGAAAGGATACGGAGTAAATGTTAATGAGACAAAGTCTTTACAAATACATAGTAGAACCAAGCAAAAGAACAACACTTTTATTGTTCTTCATCTTGGTCTCACCACGAGGCCTTCAACAATGAACTTTGCTCATACCTAATAGTAAGTTCAAGACGGCATGCATACACATATACTTGGTGAATATACATTAAGGGGGTACCAAACCACAAATGGACATACTTAAAAAAATCAGTTTAACGTTTCATTTAACATTATGTGATTGAGAAATTAATGATTCTTGATTATCAAAGTTTTTTCGGTTTAGTTGCTTTTTTTTAAAGATATTTTCCTCATGGAATGTGTAGGTTAATGTTTTATTGTTTACCTTTTCCCCATAAGACAAATAACTAAATACCGAACTTACTGGAATTTAAGTTTCTGCAGATGGCAACTTATGCCTCTACAGTGCCAAAAGATGTTTTAACACTGAACGAGAACAAATTAACAGATGTAATTAGATTATTTATTTGAGTAATTAAAAATATAATCTTTAAACTGATCAGTTGGTTTACATTTATATTTTTTCTAAAATTAGGTCATGATAAATATTTGTTTTATGTAAAAATCGATGGATCACATTCCAAACTCAACTTTTTATATATATTTATTTATTATACCCCCGCTTCATAGTAGTGGGGGTATACTTGTTTACCTCCGTTCGTCCGTTTGTCCGTTCGTAACCACACTTTCTCAGCAACTACTTTACAGAATGAATTCTTATTTTGGCAAAAACTACCCCATGATGGTCCGATGTGTATATGTAGATTTACAAGGTTACCGCATAAGTACTTCCTGTTTGCCGAGATTTCATTGTTTTTTTATTGTTGTACAGCATATGGAATTTTTCGTCAAATTTTTTTTCTGAAACTGTAAGAGGGATTCAATTATTGTTTTGAACAGAGCTGCTGTATGGTCCAATCTATCGTGTATTCCGATTTAAAGGTTAAGTCGTAGGTACTTCCTGTTTGCCGAGATGTCATTGCTTTTCATTGTTGTACAATATATGAAACTTTTCGTCACATTTGTTTTGAAACTGCATGTAGGATTCAGTTGTTGTTTTGCACAGAGCTTCCTTATGGTCCAATCAATCATGTATTCTGATTTCAAATTTACGCCATAAGCACTTCCTGTTTGCCGAGATGTCATTGTTTTTCATTGTTGTACAATAAATTGAATTTTTCCACACAATGTTTTCTGAAACTGTAAGTGGGATTCAATTGTTGTTTTGCACAGAGCTTCCTTACGGTCTAATCTATTGTGTATTCTGATTTCAAATTTACGCCATAAGCACTTCCTGTTTGCCGAGATTTCATTATTTTTCATTGTTGTACAATATATGGAATTTTTATCACAGTTTCTTTTGAAAATGTAAGGCAGATTCAATTGTTGTGCAGACAGTTATTGTTGCAAATGTTGGTTACTAGGATTATATCATTGTGTTTATACTTGTATTGTGTCCACACTTGTACTGTGTCCACACCTGTATTGTGACCCTATACAATTAAATTTGCACTTGCCACATTGATTCAGGGCTCAATGAGCGGGGGTATATCAGGCTGCCATTCGGCGCCAGCTCTTGTTAATTCGCAGTTTTAAAATGTGATACAGAACATTATTGTGTCTTTCATAATATGGAAGCACTATATGTTACTGGTCTCTTTGCTTGTATCTTAAATTGCATCTCAACGCGATTTAGTAAAGACAATTTACAAATCTAGATGGGGTAGAGTTACGTTGAAAATTTCATTTGTTTGTCATAAATATATTTTTACTGAATTTGAATGGAATGTGATCCTGTGCATGACTGATTATATGTGGTTTATTTTATGAACTTATATATTTTGTTTTATATTAGTTTTCAATGGACAGTGTAAAGCGAATCAACGATGATGTAAAAAGATACTGCAGACGTAAACAAAATGGCCCATGTTGTATACTGGTGGGCAATAAGTGTGACAAATCTCGGGAAATAAGTAAAACAGATGCAACAGTAAGTAGTAATTTGCATTCATGTAATCATCCACCTTTTTTTTTATTTATCTCCAACCTCTAGATACTATTTGTCTTCAATATCTTACTTTTATTGAAAGTTGTTTTTTATCCATTAAACCTTTTCTGTTATGATGTATACAGGTCAAACATTTTTTTATTTTACTAAAATAGTAAACATACAATCTGAATTATAGAAAATGGGTGCAAAGGAAGCGTTCATGGTGAATAAATAAACCTTTTCGCTTGCTGAAGTGGTACTCATTGACGAAATAATATATTGCACAATATAGCAAATCAAACATCTGCGAATTTTATTGATCTGGATATACAAATATTCACATCAGTTCGAATATTGTCTCCACGAATATTGGTTTGCAAGTCAACTAAATGGTGTTATTAAACTCTTCCAATGGTCATAATTGTTCAATTTTGCATAACGATATAGAATAAATGCGATTTGATAGTAGAATACATCTCCATGTATTATGATTATCCAAAACAAAATGGAATTAAATATCTTTACATTGGTTCCATACTTTACCAACTCAGGGTTCGGAAGCTACATTGTTTTGAAATGTTGGCAAAACTCCCATACTTAACATAAATATTCATATAAACTATTTCTATCCGATAAAGTTTAATAATGTATAAACTATTTCTATCCGATATAGTTTTATAATGTATAAACTATTTCTATCCGATATAGTTTATATTAAAGAAATATTTCAAGTACTTTCCAGTTTATTATTGATTTATTATTCTCTTGTCCTATAATTGTGAACATATTTGGCTGTTTCAGAAATTAAATGTACCAGCTACGCCAATACAAATCTTCACATTACGCCAGACTCAAAAGGTGTGTTTTTTAACGTGTTATTAACCCGGCATCATCGCCTTATTTCTTTAGCTGGTCCAAATAACAATATGATCTATTGCCGCCATCACTTGGCATTCGTCTTCCGTCCGTACCTTGTCCGACCGCCGTTGATTTCTGTTAGATCAAGGTCATACCGTTACCCGGCGTGATATGGTGTTATTTGACAATTCTTATTGTTGAATCCACCATCGCAGCCCCGAAATATAACCACTCTGCACCTACCACTGTACTGTAACTTCAACATATATAGAGTTAATTTTCTCTGAAGATTTACAACACAATGTGGAGCCAGATATCTGTCGATAAATTTGTTAAAACATTTGAAATCAATTAAAGCATTAAGGTAAGACTGGCTTATAATCATAATTAAGGGGGTTTGCTACATTTGAAAATAAATAGGATTTCAAAAAAACAAGATTTTTTGTTAGAAAATTAAAAAAGAAGTAAATTAAGTGTAAAAAAACTGATAGGTTGATGATCTCATTTTTGAGATTTAAGTGATTGAAAATTTGGCGGGAAACTAAACTCCTCTGATTTTTTCATAGGATAAACATTAACAAGGTTTGACCATGAATGAATGTAACAGAATAAATAAAATTCAATGAAATTTTTACAGAATGCTCACAAAGATGTATAAAATGAAACTATGGAATAAATTAAGGGGGTCAATGGGGAAAAAATTATAATGCTTGGGTAGATCCAGAGTTTGTTACCGGACTGACTAACACCGACTGTGACAAAACTGGACTTTTCACTGGCAGTGTGACGGGTGCCACGCGTGGAGCAGATCGTGCTTTCTCTTCCGGATCACCTGATGATACCTCGGTTTTTATAGGGGTTCACACTGCTAGTGCTTTAGTTTTGTGGCGTTCTTGTTCATTTTTGTTTATTTGTTATGTCTTTGTCATACTGTTTCAATTCGTGTTGCTGTGTATTGCCGTGACTTTAGAATTTCCTCTTTCGTCGTTCTTGCTTCGGTCTTCGTTTGCTGATGTATTTAAGTACCAGTCCGTCTAAGAAACAGGCAAAGTGCATTGTTGTGGTGGCACATTAAGGAAAAAAACGCAAACTTTTGATGTTTGATTTTAATAAAACTAACCTAGAAAATGTCATTTTGCTAGATAAAAGTTCTGTGTTAGTTTGCCTTTTTTAGTTATCAGCGTCCAAAATTTAGTTACATTGTACAGCGAAAAGTACGGGAAAATTTTCCCGCCATTTATTTCTCTATATAACCAGTCAAAAATTATCTCGTGACCTTACACATGCTTGAATGTAAAAACTTTTTGGAATGTGTTTTTATGACCAAATGAATACACCTAAACCAAAAAATACAGAATCTAAAATTTTGATGTGCCGCCCCCTGCCTGATTCTTAACTGGAATACTACTTAAATGGATAAAACCCGAGGATTCTGAAAATCTGACAGAAATCCCAAAACATGAGGAGCAAACCCTCCTTAAAATGTACTTCGAGCACCTCGTCAGAAAATTAAGGAAAGAATGAACTTTCACTTAAGGATGTAGTAAGGTGAAAATAAATAAATCTACGATTTTACATTGATACCATAAATGGAAAGAGCTTTGGTAAAGGAGTAAAATCAGTCCAAAATATTGATAGCTTATGGACCTTCTTTTCAAGATATTTTGCATTTTAAGAATTGGCGGGAAAAGCTCTCTTGGACTTTTACCTTAGGATAACATGGAAACATTACTGATTTCTTTCACATGGATGGAATACCTACAATCTAGTGAAATTTTGCTTACTGGCCTTATACGACCTATTGAAGACTTTGATGACTAGAAAATTGGGTGTAATGGGGACAAAATATATTACATAGTAATAATGGGTAAAATCCGAGAAATCCGAATGGCATTTAGGAATTTCAAAAACCTCACCTACTACATCCTTGAGATAAATGCCATTGATCACATACAACGTCAACAAATAAAAGTGGAAACATTCTTTAGCTAAGAGCTTGATTATACCAAGATTTAATTTATTAGCAATAAATCTAAGTGTATTCAAAAAGTCAAAGGGAATTGATAAAGGGAACGGAAATAATACTCTTAGCATCCTTTTCTATCTATAACCTAAATTTGGACTTTTGGCTAATTTTTTAATGTTTCTTTTTATTTTGTTAATTTGTGAGTCTTGTTTGACCATTTTATATCAACATTTGAAAACTTGTATATTTGAAAACTATATAACAAACGTGACGTTTTAAGTTCTCAGTTGTGGACTTCCCTTTCTTAGTAACAACATATCTACCGCTATAGCCTGTGCTCATAGTTGATTCGTTAATGTCGAGCTTGTAGTGTATACAGTGATTGTGTGAATAGTGCAAAACTGCTGTCCCAAAGTCTGCTAAGTCAGGAAATTGTTCAGTCTTTGTTACCTTCATCTCTCCAAAAATTCTATGGCCGTCACCATGACGTCATTGAATAATATGACATGTCTGTGTCCCAAATGAAAACGCACATTTCCAGCCAGATTTCACGTCTTCACAGATTCTACTTAACCCATTGACTCACTGATAGTGTGACCCGTGCCGCTAGGACAACCATATCCTTCCGGAGCATCTGATGCCACTCCCGGGTTTCATGGGAATTATCACTGTTAGTGCCTTAGATCTGAAGGGCGTCTTTTTATTACCGTGCCTTGTGGTGGTTTTGTCCTTGTTGTGTCTTTGTTTTTCTGCATTGTTATTTTTGTCATGTCTCTGAACTATGATTTTTGTAATTATCACATCCTTTGTTCCTTGTTCCCTTGGTTACTGCCATTGTTTCATATAACGTGTAATCTGGACGCCTAATACTTACATCCATGTTTGTAGTCCACTGAAAAATCAATCCGATATCGTTCGCTGATTCTCTGAATTTCAAAATTCTGTAAACGACTATGTGTAAACTAATATAAGATATCAACTAAGGGAATGTCTGGTATTCAATAATAAAGTATGGAAATCTGATATGTAATTGAAACATTCAGAATATGTTCATTTTTTCTTGGTAAAGAGATAGAGTGTAACGCTGGCATCAGACCCTTATTACACTTTTGCAAATCGTGAAAGGAAAACAAAAAGCTACTAATCTGTTTAGACAACGAGTGTTTTATAAAGTTATAGTTTTGATTCATAAAGCGATAAATATCCATCCTACCTAAAATATTGTTTTCTATTCTTTTGTCTCAATTACAAATGTTTTGTTGAAATATACATTTTGTACTCATTACAGGATTTTGCAGAACAGAATAATATGCTTTACATTGAGACAAGTGCTAAATCGAACTTAAATGTTAGTGAAATGTTTGCATCAGTAGTCAAACGATATAGAGAAATAAATGGATTACCAGGACAGGATGCGACTGTAGAAAAACAAGAACCTCCTGTTACGTCAACAGAGAACAATGCTTGTAGCTGTACTATATGTTAACTATGTTCGATATATAGAAGAACACACACTCGTAAAATATATGCTGCTACTGACTTTATTTACCCTTTTGGATATTAACAGTGACGGCAAACGAAAGGTGCTTGCTTGAAGAATAAATACAAATTATATGGGGGAAGTCATATGTTTGCTTCACAGAGATTGTGTTCTATAATAACTATAATACATAAAACACCGATGTTGCATACAAACTTGACAAAGGACAAAGGCATGCAAGAAGTCTCCGAATATGTTCAAATTGTCTCGTATCTACAGATTAATTTTGACAATTTTGCGGGGAGTTACTATAGTGATAATTCAGTTTTATTCATATGTTTAAGGGGGTAGACCTGGGGTAGGAGGAGATAACTCTGTTTTTCACTTTTTAGCTCATCTCACGAAGTGAGGGGGCTTATGTGATACCCCTAGCGTCCGCGTCGGCGTCCGGTTAGGTAGAATGGTTTAGGTCCATTCCTGCTTACTGACATGCCCCACATCAACCATATTGGTATGCCTGATGCATTTTTGGATAACAACTGGAATGCATGCTTCGGATGCTGTCTCTGACCTACATTTTACGCATGAGCGACTTGGTTAGGTAGAATGGGTAAAGTCCATTACTGCTTACTGACATTGCCCACCTCAACCATATTGTTACAAAATGTATGTATGATGCATTTTGGGATGACAACAACAATGCATGCTTCGGATGCTGTCTCTGACCTACATTTTACGCATGAGCGACTTGGTTAGGTAGAATGGTTAAAGTCCATTCCCGCTTACTGAAATGGCCCACATCAACGATACTGTTATGTATGATGCATTTTGGGATGACAACAAGAATGCATGCTTCGAATGCTGTCTCTGACCTAAATTTTACGCATGAGTGACTTGGTTAGGTAGAATGGTTAAAGTCCATTCCTGCTTACTGACATGGCCCACATCAATCATACTGTTATGTATGATGCATTTTGGAATGACAACAAAACAATGCATGCTTAGGATGCTGTCTCTGACATACATTTTACGCATGAGTGACTTGGTTAGGTAGAATGGTTAAAGTCCATTCCCTCTTACTGACAAGGCCCAGCTCATCCATAATGTTAGGTATGATGCATTTTCAAGGATGACAACAACAATGCATGCTTCGGATGCTGTCTCTGATCTTCATTTTATGCATGAACGACTTGGTTAGGTAGAATGGTTAAAGTCCATTGCTGCTTATTGATATGCCTCAAATCAACCATATTTGTATGTATGATGCATTTTGGGATGACAACAACAATGCATGGTTCGGATGCTGTCTCTGACCTACATTTTACACATGAGCGACTTGGTTAGGTAGAATGGTGATAGTCCATTCCCGCTTACTGACATGGCCCACCTCAACCATACTGTTATATATGTTGCATTTTTGGAAGACAACAACAATGCATGC
Organism: Modiolus philippinarum; assembly: GCA_002080025.1. Classification (NCBI taxonomy): domain Eukaryota; kingdom Metazoa; phylum Mollusca; class Bivalvia; order Mytilida; family Modiolidae; genus Modiolus; species Modiolus philippinarum. The sequence goes on from MJUU01042432.1 coordinate 33,709, forward strand.
TTCAGATTCTGTCTCTGACCTACATTTTATGCATGAGCGACTTGGTTGGGTAGAATGGTTTAAATCCATTCCTGCTTACCGATATGCCCCACATCAACCATATTTGTATGTATGATGCATTTTGGAATGATATCTACAGTGCATGCTTTGGCTGCTGTCTTTGACTGATATTTTATGCATGAGTGAATTAGTTAGGTAGAATGGTTAAAAATCATTCCCACTTACTGACATGCCCCACATTAACCATATTGGTAATCATGATGCATTTTTGGATGACAGCTGCAATGAATGCTTTGAATGCAGTCCGAGACATTAATTTTACATATGAATAAATCTGTTAGCAAAATAATTATAGTCAATTCCTGTTAACTGACATGGTTTATTTGTGACAATGCTGTGCAACGATGTGAGCTTTGCAGGCTGTGCCTGCTTTCTTAGTTTTATTACTTACACAAACAAATAGAATCATTACAATAGGTATTATCAAAATGTTAAAATTGCAAATTTTTTTCCACACGGCAAATAAATATTAATTTTGTCATGAAATCAAATACCCAAACATCCAGTCATTTATAATGAGTGCATTGTACTTTACATGTTTTCAATGCTGTCCAAAGATAATGAAAATATGTAAAAGTCAGATTTCTTCCAAGGGAGGTAATTTATAGCACAGATTCAGCAATTTTATTGATTTTTACCCACTTTATTCTAAATTAAGAAAAATTGGGACGGTAGAATTTTCTAAAATTTTAATATATCTTACATATACTAGTTATCTTTCTATTTTCAGATTTAGGTGAAAATTAAACGACAGAATTTTTTACAAGAAGTGTATAATAATGATCAAGATAGAGTAAAAATTTCAGCCTATACTATTCAGAACACCCATGTATTTCAGTTCAAACTACTTAAATTTACTATCATTATTCATGCTTACTTTCACACATGTCTAAACTACAGAATTTTGCATTTGAAATAATTTTAAATCAAATACAAATTTAATTAGAGCCAATTTTATACACCACAATCAAGTCCTGAACGGACCAGATAATATGAGGAAACAGGGCATCTTTGATGACCACTAGACATAAAACAGAACGGTAAAAAGTGTTGAAAATTGCTGAAAGTCGACATGAACATGTGTAGTTTTAATATTGAAAATATTAAGAAAATTAAACGAGGGAAATTTTTAGGCTTCCCCAGGTCTACCCCCTTAATTGATCTAAAGTGTTTGTAGGATCACATCGAAGATGAAATTCTATGTCTATGGTCAGGATAACAAAAGTTTCATTGTCCGAGAATGAGCTAAACCAGTGAGTGGTACTATATCGAAATAAGACAGTATTAAGTATACATTCTTAGTTCTAACTTATCACTCCCTCTTGCAAGCCGATATTATAAATTCAACTTGACATATTTGAAACCAAACTTGCATAATTTTAATTCGTCTTTTTCGAATTGTCTGTTGCTAATTCGAATTTTCAAATAATTTTGCAATTAAAATTCACCTATCACATTTTGTTTTGATTTGAGGTCTGGTGAATTCTTCAAAATCTACTGCACTCGTATCGATCAGGCGTACATTGAAGTTCATTATAGAAATCCGTTAGAACAGAACTTCTTATACAGAGGAACTTGATTTAGTATTGATGAAATCTAGTTCTAAAAATATACATTTTTGATCTTGAATCCTGAGTAGCAGTATTAGGAATATCGGACTTTGAAGTATTATCGCTCTTTTGTGACGTAAAATATATTTTGTGCAATATTAATGATGTGATTCGATTTAAGTAGGCATGCGAAACCATATCGGGTGCTGAAATTAAACGGCATCGCATGTACAATATTGTTTAAAAGTGTTATTGTCCTATAGATATATATGTTATCGTTTTGTTTTAAATATTCTAGATATTTATAAACTTGAAAGAACTATATGCAATTATTTGATTGTATGATTATCTTCTCGAAAATGTATGAATGATAATAATAAACAATTCTAGTCTGGATTTGTGTTTGGTCATGTAACTGGACATCAGTTGAGTTTGAACTTTATCATAAATTTTGAATAAAAAACAAATAAACAAGTATCAAATCTGTTTGTAGACATTTTTTAGGAGCAAATACTTTTTGCACAGGACGTCCTGGACCAAATGTTTAAAAAGTGTTTTTCCAAATCATTCAGACATAGAATTGTAAAAAGGCGGTTAACTCACAGAAAAAAACAATTGAATATACGATAGAATCCAATTTAAACTACGTACCCGTTTGATTTTCATTATTTTTTTTTCAAATTGGTTGCCATCTAAGATAACGGCTGCACGTCTCGGTTGTATTCTATGTACAATACAAAGACTATGTAAGGAATTTCTGATATATTAAAACATTATCGCAGAAAAGATCTTAACTTGCATTTTCAACAAGATCAAATAACGAAAAGACAGGTATCCCAATAAAAGTCATCTTGGCTCACAGCCTGATCAATTGAATATTACCCTGTAGATCATTTGTAAATAAGGTCATCTATATTCTATTAAGATCTGCATATGCGCATTTCGACAACTTTTTTCTCATCAGTGCAAATCAAAACAAAATATTTGGAAGCTCAGTAACCGAAATCGTGTAAAAGCTGATAGTGACCAATAACAAAAACAAATAATATCATGAATTATTCTATCTACGTCTTAGGAGACATAACAATCGTAGAAAGATATTAGACTTGCTTTATATAATTATTTTAATGACCAATTTAAGATGAAAATATCTATGGATGCGTTTTCCAACATTTATATATATTTTCAGGGCGTGGCATAAATACGCTATTCAGATCAAGTTTTATGCCATGTTACTTTATACTCTAACAATTAGACTATTAATATTTTATCTTTATGTCCAGCAATTGTGACTAACTAACAAGTAATCAAGCATTGCAATTAGCAAGAAGTTTCATATAAGAAGATTTTCGAATGCGTTTTGCAATTTTGCTGAAATGTCCAAATCACTATTATGAAAGATACGCGGAGCTTCATGGCAAACATATTTTGTAAACCATCGAAATATTGTTACAACCATGCGCAATAATTTCGATGATGTTTAGGGGTCTTAAAACAAAGTCCCTCATTGCAACCACCTTAAACTGGGACAGATTCTATAGGACATGACTAAATACCGAAGTTACTGTGAATTTAAATTCTGCACATGCGCATTTCGACAACTTATGTCTCTTTAGTGCAGATAAAATCTGAACGTTTGGAAGACCATCAACTCAAAGATGTTTAAAAACTGATAGAGAACAAATAACCAAATCATATAATCTAAATATAAAGCTAAAATGATCTAAGGACAGTAAGGACAGGGCTTTGCATGAGGGACACACTCCTTATTTTTCAACAAAATTTACAAAACTTTAGATATGTAAGGTTCGAAATAGCATCCGCTTTCGAGTCAGCACCAAAAAACTGACTACTGGGCTGGTGAATACCCTCGGGAACTTACAGTCCACCAGCAGTGGCATCGACCCAGTGGTAACAAATGACATAATACCGAAGTTACTGTGAATTTAAATTTTGCATATGCGCATTTCGAAAACTTATGTCTCTTCCGTGTAGATAAAATCTAAACGTTTGGAAGACCATCAACTCAAAGATGTTTAAAAACTGATAGAGAACAAATAACCAAATTATATTATCTAAATGTAAAAGCTAAAATGATCTTAGGACAAGGCGTTGCATGAGGGAGACACTCATTAGTTTTCAACAAAATTTACAAAAATTAAGTTATTGTAAGGTTCGAAATAGCATCCGCTTTCGAGTCAGCAGCAAAGTACTGACTACTGGGCTGGTGAATACCCTCGGGAACTTACAGTCCACCAGCAGTGGCATCGAGCCAGTAGTGAGAAATAACGAAATACCGAAGTTACTGTGAATTTAAATTTTGCATATGCGCATTTCGACAACTTATGTCTCTTCAGTACGGATAAAATCTAAACAACATTAACTCAAAGATGTTTAAAAACTGATAGAGAACAAATAACCAAATTATATTATCTAAATGTAAATCCAAAATGAGCTAAGGACAGAGCTTTGCATGCTTTACATAATGTATTTATAGCACTTGAGGACGCGAATCACTTTTGGCCAGGTCTAGAACTATTTTAGATGTCCTAACGTCATGTTGCATCACTGCTATGGTATTGTTTTTAAAAAAATGGGCCCTATAGGTTACAATAAACCATTATTTTCCCATAGACGAAAAAAGAAACGAAACCTGGTTTACAGAATTCACAAAATTAATTTTCACCCCATACATTTTATTACTGAAGTTCATTACCTAACAAAACTTTCCGAAAGAAAAAAAACAGGGGCTTCCCATTTCTTTTCTCACCGTAATTATCGGTTTTTAGTGACAACCGTCAATTTCATACAAAATCACCACCAAATATAGCCATTAAAACAAACATTCCCATTTATGGCAGATAAAGAATATAAAGAATACATTATTTTGTAAACATTACAATCTCTTAGTAGTTTCAGATAAAATATGCAATTCACATATATTTACAACCAATCACAGCTAGCCATGTTTTGAAATTTTATTGCATCTTCTCTTAATAAAATGGATGCGCCAATATAGTCTAACGGTTTATTGTACCCCTTAACAGATGGATTTTATGATTGTGCAGTATATACAATGCCTTGGTTCTAGTTAAGATAATTTGAAGTAGGTAAAAACAATATAAAAAACATGCAATTAACACCATTCGAAAAGATGATTGTTAAAAGGGTTGAAAAGTCGAATTAAAATGACAGAACATTTGCCTGAAGAGGTACTAGAAAAGAAGAATGGAAATACTTAAGCTATGCATGTATGGTCATGAAGTTTCAATACTGGAAGAAAACAGAGATTCTCAGTAGGAGAGTAAGTCCACATATAATTTCTCAACAATTAATGATTAGAACTTTCATAATGACATTTAGTTCCTGCTCAAATATCTTTGCGAATTACATTTATGCCATATCAAATTGATGTACAATTGACATCTGAACACAAGTGCTAAATGCGAATAAATTTTCTTTTTGTCAGAATCTTGGACAGGTACAGCTTTGATGCAGTATGGAGTCTGTGAATCTTCCCTATGCGAGAGATATATGCTCTTTACATTTTTGACTCGCTTGTGACGAATGTCGCAAAGGCGAGACATAGCGACCATATATTCCGTCGTCGTCGTTGGCGTCGTCGTCCACATTTGGCTAACTTAAATGTTAAACTGTTTTTTGAACTTCAATAACTTTCTCAAATCTTATTCAATGAAATTCTGACATAATATTTATTAAAACTTCATTATTAGATCCCAAGTTTATTTTTGAAAAAAAAAATTCTGATTTTTCCGTATTTTGCCATTGTTGGACTTAGTTTGTTTCAATATTTTGTTTTGTTTGAACCATATGTTAGCACCTACATAGACAGATGATTATTGATAGTGATTACATTTTTAGTAGTAACCAACATCCATACCAGAATTATGTCACCTTGTCCTATTTTTTCCACATCAACGAATTAGACTAAATTTCCACTCTACGTCCAAATATCAACAATGTTTAAACAAAATAGGAATTAAGGAATTTTTTTTGATGTAGCATCGTTGAGTATAGTCTATAAATGCAACCACGTGTTTTGGATGAATTTTAGTCAATACAAATATTTTCAAAGATGTTTGATTCCAATTTGGTAAAATTTTCTGAAACTCTAAAAACAAAAAAAAATTTAAGAAATTGTTTTTAGCAACCATGCTTTTTGTATTAATTTTAATGGAATATAAATAGTTTCAAGAGTTAGATTTAAAGCAATTGTTGATTTCAATTTTGGAAAATTTTCGGAAATTATCAAAAAATAGTTATTTCTTGGAATTCAATTAGAAACGACATCTAAATATAGGCTTAATTATAATGACAGTTGAGTGAACAGGCGAGAGACTAGGTTCCGGGGGACCTTTTCCAAATTAATCACTTATTGTGTCCATCTAGGGAAAATATTTAAAATTTTGGCATTTAAATTGTTGTGCTCTCTGAATTCTATTTTGACGACCTGTCTTCAGTGCCTACATCTAATGATTTTATTATGCCAATTTTTTACTTCACTAGGTGAGTGCGCTGTGGTTCTATATATGTTGTGGGTGTCCTCTGCAAGTATTTTATCGGGCAGTGGATGACATCGATTGATTGTTGACAGTCCTGCATCAAAGGGGGGATATACATGAATGTTCGTTGTGCGACATCTGGAAACCGGTGCCAGAAAAAAAAATAGAATCAGCAAATCTTAGCTGTGTTTGTAGTATCAAATGCTGTTTTTGCAAAATAATCTTTTTGTGGTTAGTTAATGCTGAATTTACAAGTTACATAGTGGGTTGTAATGTTTTTTATTTACTTTTCACTTTTTATTGAAGACAAATGAATAACAGCATTATAAAAGGGTCACAATTCGTGTCGAAGACAATGTAAAAAAAAAAGTATGGGATTGCTCTTATTTTGCCCTTAAAGGCAGTCCGTTTAAAATGATTATTTTACGTGTACCATACTTGAAATCAAGTGTGAAAGCTAATAAGACACAAAATAAAAGATGTAATAAATAAAATTACCAAGACAATCTCCTGTAGTACAAATGTGTTGGAACAACAAGAAAAAGCTATTAAATGATTAAATTTTGCAAATCTATGAAAATCCAAAGCTACCTTAAAATATTCAGTGTTATTCCCTTCAAGTTTTGATCTAGCGTGTTACCCGCTAAATAAGCTTTTTGTGCTTCATTTTAATACAAGAGTCTCTCAAGAGCCTGTATCGCTTACCTAGACCATGGCTGACATAGATAAAAGACATTTCCAATAGGAAAAACAAAACATATAATTTAGCAGAATATTTGTTTTTCTAAAATTTCAGTATTCTTGTTTGATTTCCATGGCAACCGAAAGATCCACCATCCATTACAACCCATAACAGAACACCATTAAAAAAAAATTGACAGGGGTTCCCCCTCATAATCTAGGTAATATAAATTGCTGAACTGAAAACATTCTGACCACATTTCAAATAAAACTTTAAAAATTTGGGCAGAGGTTCCCCTTAAAATCAATAGGGCCAATGTAAAAACTATGTTCCAGATGGTGGCCATCTTGGATAAGGTACGGACCCGCCAGATACATTTTTGGATGGGACCACTTAAGGATCATTGTGTCTTAGTTTGGTTCTAATTGGACTAGTAGTTTCTGAGAAGAAGATCTTTGAATGTATATTCCATAGTGTCCAATATTAAAACTGTTTCCCGCTTGTGGCCATCTTGGATGAGGTACAGACCTGCCAGATACCTTTTTTGGAAGGGACCGTGACTAAGTTCGTTATAATTGGACTGGTAGTTTCAAAGAAGATCTTTGAATGTCTTTTCTATAGGGTCCAATGTTAAAATTATGTTCCCCGCTGGCGGCCATCTTGGATGAGGTACCGACCTTCCGGATACCTTTTTGGGAAGGGACCATCTAAGGACCATTGTGGCTTAGTTAAGTTTTAATTGGACTGGTAGTTTCTGAGAAGATCTTTGAATGTATTTTCCATAGGGTCCAATGTTAAAACTATGATCCGCGCTGGCGGCCATCTTGGATGAGGTACGGACCTGCTGGATACCTTTTTTTGGAAGGGACCATCTAAGGACCATTGTGACTTAGTTAAGTTTTAATTGGACTAGTAGTTTCTGAGAAGATATTGAATGTCTTTCCCATAGGGTCCAATGTTAAAAACTATGTTCCCCGCTGGCGGCCATCTTGGATTAGGTACGGACCTGCCGGATACCTTTTTTGGAAGGGACCATCTAAGGACCATTTTGACTAAGTTTGGTTATAATTGGACGGGTAGTTTCTGAGAAGAAGATCTCTGAATGTCTTTTCCATAGGGTCCAATGTTAAAACTATGTTCCCCGCTGGCGGCCATCTTGTATTAGGTACGGATATGCCGGATGCAATTTTTAAAGCGGACTACCCAAGGACTATTGTGACAAAGTTTGGTTATAATTGGCCGAGTGGTTTCAGAGGAGAAGATCTTTGAATGAAAAGTTTACGACGGACGGACGACGGACGCCAAGTGATGGCAAAAGCTCACCCTATCATAGCCAGGTGAGCTAAAAAGATAATATATAGAAATAACCATTAAGTGGTATAAGTGGACACTTTGAATTACGGAAGTATATTGTGAACTTGTTTTCTTGCCAAATTAAAAAAAGAAATATATAAAAGCCAAGATTTATGTATTTTATAGACTAGAATTGTCTACTGGTGGTAGAACGTTGAACAGCTCTGTCATATTCATCCTGACAAATGACCTGTTTAATAAAAATTAGTATACATGTTAAAACAAAACTTACTTAAAATGTAAACCAGACTGAAAATATTCCGTTACTGTAACATAATGACAAAGTATAAACTGATGTTAATCTTTTTTTTCTTCGAAATAAATGTTCTAATAGACAACGCTTCTTAAAAAAGCATATTCATCAATTCTTTCTATGGTACATAAATTTTTCGTAAACTACGAAAACCATGAAATTGAAGGATAACGAAAGTGGTGATTTCGGACATCCAGCGATCAGTGGAGTTAAATTAATCCAGGTTTCTTTATAACTGATTAGGTTTGCACATGATGGGTACATATAGCTTATACACAGCTTCAGTTTACAGATATATCCAAGCAATTTGCTAGTAGATTTTAGAATCAAGCGTGCAGAAAATTGAATATAATATGGCTATAATGTTTAGAATTTTATTTTGATCATATTTCGCTATACATGACTAACTTTTCCTCAGATATTGATATTAAAAAATTGCATGGTTTAAACCCTTAGTGTCATATCTTGAATGCTTTGTAAATTTGATCATTTTGATTGATAAATCTCGTTTTACGTCTGTTAAAAGATAACTGTTCTTTAAAACTTCACAGATTTCGGAAGTCAGTTTATATGTTTTACTTTTTGTGTATGCATTTATAAACACATTTACCTTTGATAAGCATAGAGCGGGCCACTGTAACTTGTCGGTTTTGCATTTGCTAGGAATGCAACGTTGTTTGTTAAATCATAAATGGCAACTTGTAGATTTCCAGTTTGGGTAATAGATGTGACGTCACGAATAACATTCTCAACGGTTATGTTACCATAATGTTTGTTTAGTTGTCTTGCCAACGTTTCACTGAAACCCGGGCATAACCAATCCATTCCTACATTAAAAAAAGGAAGGACATTTACATGAATTAGCTTTTACTTTTACAGTTACAGTATCGCCACATTAAATAAATTCATAATGTTCTGAACCAGTCAACATTCTATGCATGCAATACAAAATGAAAACAAACATTTCAGATTGTGTTCAAGATTTATTTAACGTTTATTTGTGTGATGAAATTTCGGAAAGAAACGTGAAAATTCTGGAATACTTCGGCAAATGAAAACCGAAGCAAGAACGAGGAAATGATTTGAAAACAGGTATATTTTGTTGTTTATGATCGAAAAACAAAAACCAGAAACTTTTATTAGATTTAAAAGTAAAAAATTATTAGATTTATTTTGCATTTTTGCTATAACATCTATGACATGGTTGGAATAAAGAATTTATGTATATATAGTCTTTGAATTTCATATAAATGCAAATAAATAAAGATTGCTGAAAGTGAATTTGGACATATAAAATTATAAGAATCTGGTATTGAAAACTAAAAAAAACATAAAACTAAAATAATAAATACAGAAACATAGAAAAACAAAAACAAAGTAGACCAAAATAGAATAAAGCAAAGGATTAATGTTTCTGGAAATATTTCAAGTAATATCTATAATGTTGTAAAGTCTGCACTAGATTGTAAGTAGTAGAAGTGTTTAAAATATTTATGAAAATGAAAATGAATTGTGTGCTGGATGCTACGTTTCCTTACAGTTAGCCAACATCATAAATACATATACAAATAGAAAGGCTAGTCTTTTTACAGTTCTCCTTGCTAAAATTACAGTAAACCAAGTGCCTGGGTACTGCCATGCCTAAGAATATTGTTTTTACTCCATCAAAAAACCCTCTTCCAGATAAATATAAGTAGATGATGCACAACATAAGCCAGAATAGTCCCATTCCAACTTAAATGGTCAAACATTGAATTCAAAAAATCAATTCAATAAATGGTGACTTCAAAGTTTTAAGAATATCACATTTCGACCTATATGTAGTTATTGACAGATGTTGAAAGTCAGTAGACAATTACAAGCGCATCCTGCTTTCTATGGTTTGAGTAGCCAGCGAACATCAAATGTAAAGAAAACTACAAAAATACCAAAATAAACGACGTCCTTAATTTTCGGATGCCATGTTGCGACTGGTTTTAAATTGATGTCATCCATAAAATTTGCTACTGCTGCAGAATACTGTATGCCTCGAAACTGACCAATCTACAAATAATACCACATGCCTAGGATATCAGTTTATACATAAAGGTAAAATTTAAAAAAAATACTTGTACGCTATTCAATAGTTATTTGTGCATGATATATATAGATTATTATCACGCAGTTTATCAGCCCTCTGTCCTTATATCAGCCTGAGAGCCGTCAGGCTCGAGGGATGATATATGACCGAGGGCTGATAAAGGGCGTGATATGATGATGTTTTTATCATATATTTCAACAAAAGAAAAAAATTCAACTGAAAAATATATTGAAGACTACTCGCGCCGTCTTTATTTCGCGGTAAATAGACAAAATTTTACTTCGCGCAGTTTTGAATTCGCGCTGCCAAATTGTTCACAACTGACTTTAATGATAAACAAGTATATTCGCACCGTTTTATTTTCGCGCTTCCATTCCAAACGCGAAAATCGCAAAAATAAAACTGCCGCGAAAATTTCCCGGTTTTCAGTATATATCCATTTTCGGAAAAAGTAAATTTATTTGACGAGCTTGAGAAACCGGTAGAAATGCGCGATTTACATAGCATGTTTCTCAACGAGTACAAATAAATGTGACATTTCCCAACAATGCGTCTACGTATCTTTTTTTTCTCCAACAATGATTGAAACTTAATCTTAAAAGCGAATTCTTACTTAGCGAGACGACGGGAAGATAGTAAACAGCTTTGCCTTATTTTGGAATATCCGTGACGTCAAAGGAGAATTTACATCATGACGTCAAGATATCGAAGTTTTCTACCAGTCGCTCGATCAAAATCGTTGACCGGTTACCAGCATACCTTGCAATGACCAAAAAATCGTAGGGTCGCAATATTGTCTAGTAAATACTACCATGAAAACAAATACCAATACTTGTATTTTTGTTATTTTATATTATTTAATGTAACAGCATTGTATGCAATGCTAGTCGTTTTGGCACAAAAACACGAACTCGCATGTGATAAAGCCTCTGAGTAGTGACGGAAAGGCATGTGATAAATACCGGAAGTAAGCTTGATAAAGCTTTATCATCCCGCTAATTGTCTTCACGTCTTTTCTTTCAATGTTTTTCATTATAAAACACATGATTTATCGTGAGGTAGAAAATAGCATTTATTTAGTCCAAGTATATGATAATTTCTTTTATCATATACTTACTCAAGATATGTGTCTTTTTGTATGTGTCATAAAGAAAGAATTAAGCTAGTCATATGTCCAGGGGGTGTAATATGAAATCCGTATCACACAGGCGTGTAATATGAAATCCGTAGTACATGGGGTAAAATATGGATTTTTCGAAATGGCGACTGACGATTTTCCAATGCATGGAGTTAAAAAAGATTCATAAGTTTCAGTATAATTTTCCCGATTTATTTTATAAATCAATTTATTTACTGGGAACTGGCAACATTTTTGCGGATTTTTAGTGTACACCCGGCGCAATTTTCTTACTATTATGTTGTTGTTCCAGTTAATGACCCGCGTTTTTCATGAAAATACTTTTGTCGTTTTGTGTTAGAAAGGATTAAGCAAGGAGTTCACCTTGAATTACAATTTCATTTTCATGATCTTGTGTAAAAATATTGCAAAGCATTTTGATTACAACTTTCAGTACAAATGTGCTATACATTCCTATTAACTGTCTTTTTCGTTAAAAAATATCCCGTATGGTGAATAAGAAACACCAAACAAGGGGAATTATCTGTTGAAATGTTTTTTTAAAAAACACACACGAAAGAAAAATATGAGGTGTTCCCTATCTATACTCAAAAGTGAACATTTTATTGTTTCATCTCAGTAAATAGCGAGTGATCTACATTGAATTTTTTAACAGAATAAATACAAAACACCGAAGTAACTGTAATTTATATATTAAGCCCAAAATGAAACGAACATGCTCCCGGCTTTGAAAAATTTCGTTGAACACTTGACTAAATGACGCATATTTTACATGATTTCATTTGATATGAAATCAGAAAAGAGTAAAACTAGTCAATGATAAATAGTTTATAATATGGCATTTTTCATATCATATCCAATATCATCCCTCGACCCAAATTAGCCCTCTGACGGTCGGCCCTCGGGCTAATATGGATGTGTCGGTATGATATGAGATATGATACGAAACATGCCATATAATAATCTCTATTTATAATAATTTGGGAATGCATTTGACTGTAATACAAAGAACAAATAATTATTATACATGCATTGAAAATGTTATTTCAACAATATAATCAGTAGCAGTTCATTTTGTAAGCCTTCCAAAATATTACTAATTTCATGTTTTTCTGTAAATTATATTTCAAGTTTTCATTTTTTGTTATTTCATATTTCCAAAAAAAAAAATCAAAATATAATTTTTCACATATGAGAACGGATATTTCTAGATAGATTCACGTATTCCCAAATTTTTAACATTACCGATTTTGACTAAAAGAAATGTGAAATGATTATATTGATTGGTAAACTGTTGTATTTAAATTTTAGCCGAAAACGTAAGATAACATACAAAAATCATAAGATGGTGAGTAGAAGCTTGCTTGCAACTTAATTTATAAAAGAATAAAGGGATACGGGATAAACATTCATGGGACATGCAAATACATGGTAAACCAAGGAAACAGAATAAACAGAATAAAACTCTAAACGTTTTAATTGATTGCACTTCCAAATGCTTTGGTTTTATCTGCACTGATGAGACCTACGTTGTCGAAATGCGCATATGCAGAAAATAAATTAACAGTAACTTCGGTACTTTGTGAGTTTTTATTATTTTTATGGCGTTTACATTGTGTTCTGTTTGTTAAGTCCTCGTCATTGGTTTTGTATCTCTGTGTCTGATCTCTTCTTGATTTATGAAAATTTATTGTTGCTTCAGTCTTTATTTGGTACTTGTAGTCGTTATGAGACTTTCTTTAGTAATGGGCAAGCATTCATATCTCGTAGTAAGTTAAGGGCGGTCTCTAGCATCGACGTAAGGCCGGGTTAAGAATAAAAACGGTTTCAATCTTCTTATAAAATAAAGTCTATATGGATTGTATTCTGTCAAAAGTACGTTTATTTGTTAAATAGATATTGTAATGTAGAAAAAAAATAAATTGCTTTCCTTGCATTCCTTGGTTTAAGTGTTTATACAGGACAAAAAGACACATTTGCCTTAGTTCCATTTTCCTGGATTGGCCCACTCACAGTGTGACGCGTGCTGTTAACAAAGCAGGACATGCTTACCCTTCTGGAGCACCTGATGTCACTCTTAGTTTCACTGGAGTTCACACTGTGAGTGCTTTGTTTTGAATGTTGTGATTTCTGTTTCTGTGCTTTGTGTATGTCTAGCGTCGTTGTTTTGTGTCTGGCGTCATTGTTTTCTGTGTTCTCGTTTTGGCCATGCCTTTGGACTTTGACTTATGTAAATTTCATTCCTTTGTTCCTTGGATATTCTACTGCCGTTTTTCCATATAATAACAAATTGTTTATTTTCCTCTAAGAGAAATACAATTAAAATCAATATTCAACCATGAAAAAGGACGACGACAAACACATTTTCTGTCTCCAGCATCTAGACTCTGACGATAGGAAAATCAATTTAACCTTATTAAGTACTTTGATTTAGGAAGTATCTACACAGTATTTGTTATAAAATTGTAATTATCTTATCAAAGTTTTTTAAGCAAAACACAAAAATAAGGATTATGAAGCAATGACAAATTTCGACAAAACCCCCTTTCAACCAAACTTTATCACAATATGTCAATTTTTGCAGATAGATCAAAGATTGATTTTGCTTAACTGTCTCGCCGCAACGAAAAGTCTTAAGGATAACGTTTTCCTGCGGCATGCGTGAACGATCAAGTTAAGTTTTTTCAGAACCTGTACCAAAAGTTCTAGCCATTTGATATTCGACATGCAATTGCGTTGTGAGGAGTACATACTGATTCCATGTCCCAGATTGTTGTCCTGGTCACAGAGTCATGCATGAACGACCACATTAAGTTTTTACCAAGCAGAAAGTTATGCCTTTACCAATAATCCTAGTCTAGCCACTTGACATTTGACGTGCAGTCTTGGAGAGTCATACCAATTCAACACCCAGATGATGGCCCTGGTCCCTTATAGGTCGTGGGGTGAAATTACTTTTCATGAACCCCCACGTGCCGTCTAGACCGATTTTTTTTAGTCCTCCTATGTCCCCCTTTCAAAATAAAACATGTCGACATGTACATAACCTGCACGCAGAGACAAAATGGGGCCACCTTTATAGTACACCAATTAAAATTCTTATATATTCGTTTTCACTTAAGTTTGAACTTTTTAGTTCCTTAATTTTCTATAGATGTATAAAATATACAAAACTTGGGTATCAAATGGAAGCTGAATTCATAATCTTTACAATGAATATAAGTTTGAGCAGTTTACGCTTTTTGTATGGGGATACAAAAATATACCCTTCCCCTGTAAAACATGATGAATATAAAGAATTTTTGGCTTTTAAGTCCTTTTGGATATACCTCGGGTATTTTGCTGAACTTTTTGTACCTAACTTATCAGTTCTGACAAAAGGTCATTTAAGTCCAAAGGTTTTTATTTTTTTATGTCAAAATGTTTAAAAAAATGGGAATATTTGGGATTTTCAATATTTTCAATATTTCGACTGTTCATCAATTTGCCTATGTAATAATGTTTTATGATGCATTAGTAACAAATTGAGTCCAAATCGTGTCTTTGGTTCACAAATGTCGAAATAAGCACCCCTATCCCCTAAAAATTGAAGTAAAAATTTTAAATATCCATACTTTTAACGGTAAAATATAATGTTTTACTTAATTTTGGGTTTAGATTTCACTATATCTGACATACAGGAGACCTATTTTGTAGCATTTAACTGTTAAAATGAGCTATATTTGGCGTTTCTATCCAAAATTGTACAAAATGTGAATTTTTAGTTTTCTAGAATTTCTGCTTTTTGTTATTGAGACGTAGATTTCTTATAGAATTTATATATGACCCATAAATATGGATGTTATATCGTTTAAGCATGCCTGACCTGCAATTGAAATACGTTTTTAAACGTTGGAGACAAACTGTGGACTTGAGAAATGCAAAACTTGGCTGAAATCACTTCCCGTGCACACACACACACACACACACACACACACACACACATATATATATATATATATATATGTATAATCCAGACCGGATTTTGTCGGTCCTTTAATTACCCCCCTCTTCAACATAGAACATGTCAACAGAGCTATAACCTGCACCCATAGATAGTATAGGGCCACTTTTATAGTACATCACGCAAAATTCCTGTATTTTCGTTTTAACCCAAATTTCTTCTTTTAAGCTCCACAATTTTCTGTAGATAATGAAGATGTACTGAAATTTGATACCAAATTAAAGCTGATTTAATATCCTTAACAATGACCACAAGTTTAGTCCCTTTACGCCGTTTTTATGATCTGGCAATACAAGAAAAGTATCCCACCCCCTACAAAAAATTGCAAAAACGACTTTTTTCAACTTTAATTCCTTTCAGATAAATAAATCTTATCATTTGATCTAGTTTTTACGCCTAATTTATCATTTTTGATACAATGTTGGAAAATAAGACCATAGAATTTTGATTTTCGGTCAAAAGTTTTTGAAAAATGGAAATTTTTCACAATTCTACTTTCTGACTTTTGGATCGTTCAAATTTAAATATATACAAGTATCTAATAAATGCCAATGTAATAATGATATATGATATGTTGGCAACATATTGTGTGAAAAAATTTAGTTACAGATTTATTGTGGGTTCACAAATGCCAAGCTTAGTACCTTCTTAATAAGGGATAAATTTAAAACATTCAGGCTATACATGATAAAAAGATAATGTCTAATGCAAATTCTTGTTTGTATTTAATTAAAGCTGACATGCAGAAAACCATTTGAGCAGTTTTAAACATTTTAGGAGGTACCTGTATCTCTTTGACCCCTCTGCTCCAAATTTTATGCGAAATGGGAATTCTTTCCGTTTTTCAGATATTCTTTGCTGTTTTGATAAAACAGATTTTCGGTATATAGTGTCACATTATAAACTCCTTGTTTTTCTGAACAATGTTTTCAAGATAACTTGAAACAATTTATTGGCATATCTGTAGATGTATTCTATAGATTTGACATATATTGCGATTTAACAGTGAACTTTGGACAAATCTGAAATGTTAAAAATTCCAACTGTTGATAAATTTTGTGCAAAATTTCGAGTTTTCGTCCACAAATGGCTGTTGAAATACCAAATCATAATTGCTTTTATGCAACATTGTCATATTCAAGACACATTTTGCGTGTTCTGATTATTTTCATGGGAACATGGAAAAAAATTTGACAATTTTTATTGGGGTATGGGTAAGATTTTCAGTATTCAGAGTCACTTTAAACACTCCTTGTTTTTCTAAACAGTGTTTTAAGACAACTGATGTATCAATTAGAACAATTAATTGGCATATCTGTAGATATATCCTCCAGATGAAGGATATATATCGATTTAACAGTGAATTTGAGACAAATCTGAAATGTTGAAAATACCCCTTTTCATCAATTGCGTGGAAAATATTGAGTACAAATGGCAGTTAGGATACGAAATCATGATACAATTCATGCAACATTGTCGTATACAATACACAATTTGTGTGTTCTGGTTATTTTTATACAAAAGAGATAAAATAATTGACAATTTGAGTATACTTGTTGGGGTAGGGGAAAGTTTTATTGATGTATAATGTTTATATTACCTAAACATGGCCATTATTTGTAATAGTTGTAAAGCAAATATAATACAGTTGGGTGCAGACATAACCTCTCGTCCAAGTTAACTCTAAGTTAACTTAGAATTGTTTCTAAGTTAACTTAGAGCAGTCATAGAACAAATTCTAGAAACGGTCATAAATTATGACTGCTCTAAGAAGTTCTAAAAGCGGTCATAATTGGTTCTACGTGGAACTGATCTAAAAACTGTTATAGTTCTAAAATGGTCATAAAAATGGTCATAGTTCTAAGTTAACTTAGAGCAGTTCTAAAAGTGGTCATACACTAGAGCAGTTCTAAAAGTGGTCATTACAATAGTTCCCTATGGGTAATGATAACGGGGCTATCTTTGTGACGATCAACACTAATTTTCCTTTTCCTTATTAGATATCCCGGGTATTATAGGAAGTTTTATTATTGCTGGTATCGAAAATACAGAAATTGTCCCTTTTGTCGTTAGTTTTAGTNGGGGGGGGGGGGGGGGGGGGTTGCGGCTAGGGGTGTGTGTGCAAGACCGTGTCTGATAATGTGTTTTTGGGCATTTTCAGCTCGGCGTTAATGTTTTCGGTAAAATAAATATGTTGTTAACCGTTTTTGAACAATTTGATGTTTTCTTTACTTTGTGTTAACTGTTAAAGGGAAATAAAAAGTACTGTTTTCTCTTAATAATAAAAATGTGCGACTTGTTTTGTAGATTTATATCACAGATTAAAAATAGGATTTAAAACTTCCTGTAAATTTCTTTAAAAACATGGCAAAAGGGACATTTTCTGCAATCGATATAATATCAATGCCCGTAGTCATGAAACTCAATATAATTTGAATACAATCATATGCCGAAAAGGACATTTTCCGTAATCGACATAATATCAATGACCGCAATCAGGAATTTGCATCAAATCATATGGCAAAAGAGACATTTTCCACAATCGACATAATATCAATCCCCGCAATCAGGAATTTGCATAAAATCATATGGCAAAAG
>MJUU01042432.1:53484-63564 GCA_002080025.1 Modiolus philippinarum
CCGCAATCAGGAATTTGAATAAAATCATATGGCAAAAGGGACATTGTCCGCAATCATGAAACTTAATGTTATTTGAATAAAAACAGATGGGAAAAGGGACATTTTCTGCAATCGACATAACATCAATAAACTTACTACTATTTGACGAAAAACAGTTGGCAACAAAAGGGACATTTTCTGCAATACATAAAATATCTATGCCCAATAACGAAACTCATGTAATTTTAATAAGAACAGAGGCCGACAAAAAGGACATTTTCTGCAATCGATATAGTATTGATGCCAGCAATTATAAAACTTCTTGTCATGTTTCGATTTAATACAAAGAGAATAGCCACTATAGCCACCTGCGGTTTTAATTTCCTATTTTAAGAAATTTAAACATGTTATATATTAATTTTGTACATGGACTTAATATATTAGTCCCAGGTTTGGACGATTTTTTAACCTACGTCCGTTGTTATTATAAGTATCTCGGTGATTTCCGAGTATATTGAATACTTTATTCTTAATCAGAACAGTTCTCAACTATGACTGCTTTAAGAACAATTCCTGACCATGACTGCTTTTAGAACAGATTATGACCGTTTTTAGAACTATTCTTGACAATGACCGTTTTTAGAACTGTTCTTGACAATGACCGTTTTTAGAACAATTCTACAAAATGACTGCTTTTATGACTGCTTTTAAAACTGCTCTAGAGCGTTCTAGAATTCTAAGTTAACTTAGAGCAGTCATCAGAACTTTGTGAGAGGTTATCGGACTACACCCAACTGTATGCTTTCATTTCACACCTACTTTAAATGATTTCTGTTTACTAAAAATAATATAAAGCAAAGGAAAGACAAAACTCAGTCAAAAACGAATTATTCAAAGATCCATTTATTTGGTCTATATCGATATAAAAATTCTGTAATCAAAAATATATTACATCATGTTAACATGTTTTATATTCAAGAAATAAGACTGAAAGGTAAAAACGATTCTCAGAATTGGGAATTGAGATGCACTGCGGGTTCTATAGACTATCAAACTTATCCAATTTCAATGAAAACATCACATATTTCGTCAATATTTCATAGGGGTAAGGTACGTTTTATGGCGCTATAGAATTTGAGCATAGAAATTGTAAAAAATTGGATCCTTTGTAAAGCTCATACAATAAGCAATTGTTTGATACACCGTTTTTATAACTGGGAAGCATTAGGACATCATTTTGAAGCAACTCTTAGTGCAACCTGTACCAACGACCCTAGCCTTTTCATATATGACAAGCAAACTCATCTGGAGAAGAACACACCGATTAGTAGCCAGATAACGGCCCCGGTTCCTCAGTCATCCATGAATGGTCTCATCAAAAAGTTTTTTTCAAGGAAGTTATTAACTCAGTTAAAGACTCAAATGTTATTGTAATAGCTGCTGACCTAGTTCATTGTGTAAATTCAGGCAATGCCCGGGGCAGGCGAAACATGTCGTTTTGTGTCGTTATATTTTACATTCTTATACCATGTTAAAGTATCACCTATATTTAACACTGACCATTCATATGAATTTGCTAAACACTTACCTTTCCATCACCGACTCCAAGAATAAGATCACATGTGCGTGATGTCGACGAAATGCGATTAATTGAATCGTCAATGGTGTCGTCATACTGTAGTATATCACGCAGTAAAAACTGCAAAGTACCAAAATAATTGTCGTAAGACAGGTATAAAAAATCATCAGTATGTCGTAGCGCATTTTCCAAAGGGATACTTGTTTGTGACAGTCTTAAAGTTAAATTATTTAGTCTCATTATTGCACGATTTTGTATGGTGTAACCAAGTATTTAGTTTTCAGAAACAATTGTTTAATGACATACGTTTCCAGCCTGCATTAAAGCAATAGTAACATTGACATTAAAACAGTATCTAATGCTGTTCTATGCAAAGCAGGGTACTAGTTCTGTAACTTCTGCTAGCTCTATGCCATTGTGAGATTTTCTACTTGCAATCGTAAATGTAAACTGGCATTCTGGTTCATTGACCAAATTTAAAGGAACTGCAAATTTATATCGGTATTTTACTGTTGCAGTTAAGGATACGAGGGATTCAAAAATCAGAATCAGATTTTTTATGACACTACGCACATAGTTTTCATTAAATGCTATTTAAGTGCATTTAAAGCCTATTTAAGTCTTATCCCTTTTTAGCTCACCTGGCTATGCCAGGGTGAGCTTTTGCCATCACTTGGCGTCCGTCGTCCGTCGTCCGTCAACAATTTAAAAAATCTTTTCCTCTGAAACTGCTGATCCAATTGTAACCAAACTTGGCCTGAAGCATCACCAGGGTATGCAGTTTAAAAATTGTGTTCGATTAGTTCGAAGACCAAACAACATGGCTGCTGTTACTAAAAATAGAACGTAGGGGTAAATTGCTGTTTTTTGCAAATAACTCAAAAACCGTTACAGATATCAAAAATCTGACTGGGGTAAAAGTGATCAGCATAGCAAGATCTACCTGCCCTGCAATTTTGAAGAAAATCCGATTAACCGTCTTGGAGTTATTGCCCTTTTTCCGTAAATTTTTCAAAATTTGTGCATTTTTTATTTTTTATTTCAAAAAGTGTAACAGATAGAGGTCAAGTGTAAATTGCAAAAATGTTCAGCATATCAAGATCTACATACCCTGAAATTTTGAAGAAAATCCCAAAACCCTTTTAGGAGTTATTGCCCTTTTTTCACCGAATTTTTAAAATTTTCGTATTTTTCATCTTTTATTTCCAAAACTATAAAAGATGAAGGTTAAGTGTAAATTGATGAAATGTTTGCCATGCTGTGGCAACTTCAAAACTGATGTTGAAAATTGTTCCTTGACCGCCATTTTCAAAATGGCCGCCAAAAAAGGCGGGAAAATTCAGTAATGTCCGATTTCAATGAAATTTGGTTTCCAAATAGATATTGATGTTGCGACTTCAAATCCGGTGTTGAAAATTGTTCGTTGACGGCCATTTTCAAAATGGCCGCCAAAAAAGGCGGGAAAATTCAACATTGTCCGATTTCAATGACATTTGGTTTCCAAATAGATATTAATGTTACGACTTCAAAACCGATGTTGAAAATTGTTCGTTGACTGCCATTTTCAAAATGGCCACCAAAAAAGGCAGGAAAATTCAACATTGTCTGATTTTAATGAATTTGATTTCCAAGTAGATATTGATGTTGCGACTTCAAAACCGATGTTGAAAATTGTTTGTTGACTGCCATTTACAAAATGACCTCTCGACTTCAAAACTGGTGTCGAAAGTCAGGTTCTTAGCAAGAACGTTTTTTGTCAAAAAAGCCCAACAAAGAAATATAGTAAAACATCTTCAGACTCTAAAAACAGTTCAAGATATTGAGGTGTTTGAGCTACAAAAGTTTGAGAAACTGAAGTTACAATGTTCCCTTGTTTGTGGCAACTGAAAGCCAGGTGAGCGATACAGGCTCCTGGGAGCCTCTGGTTTATTTACAAATAAGTTATGCAAACTAACTAAAATACATGTTTATGTGATAAGGCATGTGATTCATTGAATAATATGCAATCAAATTATACGAGTACGAGTAACATACCGTAAACGGAACTCCAAATCTCGATTCCTTTCCGAAAGTTTCATCTGGGAATGAAACACCTATCTCGGAAATCGCCATTTTTCTTGAACTCATACCTAGACACAATCATACGATAAAATAAAAACATAAGCAGAGCAAGAAGTTCCTGAAATATGTAAGGATTTAAATAGCAGAAACCAAGCACTTCTCTTCTAAAAAATATTCCTAGTTACAATAAAATTAAACAGTGTAAAATAAGCAATAAGTAATGTGTTTTCCTGTTGAAAAATGGTGTATGTATATACATATGCCAAAAGTATCCTTTGCTTGTCAACGCTCGTAAATGAACAAGTACAGAAAAGTGTTAATAATTTACATTTTGAATCTATATTAAATTAAAGGACATTTATTGTCTTTGTCGTATTATAGCTTTCTGTCGTATTTTGTGCTTGACCAAAAAATTGGAAGTAAATTTGAATTCAAAGCTGGGTGGTGTGTTACAATTCTGTTTACACTTTCTCTGAATATTTTAGCAAAAGAGAGTACGCGTCGGCAATGAAATTCGATATAACGAAATAAGAGAAATAAGTTACAAGAAATAGGTTTATGAACATTGAATACTAGTATACGACTACTCTACTATTTACTGAAAATAACTTAAGTTTACCTGTAATTGAACCAATCCAACCTGTCCATCCAAAGTTAGCAAAGGCATGTCCATTTCCTTCCGACGGATGGTACACAGTCACTTGAGGAAAGTCTTTAAAGGGACCTGAGGAACATTTTTATACTTATTGCAAGGTTATGTCGATTCGAGGCGTAAGCAAGTCATTCAAGAAAATAAAA
This sequence comes from Modiolus philippinarum, assembly GCA_002080025.1. Lineage (NCBI taxonomy): Eukaryota > Metazoa > Mollusca > Bivalvia > Mytilida > Modiolidae > Modiolus > Modiolus philippinarum. Next base: position 57,902 of record MJUU01042432.1, read on the forward strand.
ACTATTAATGCCGCCAAATTTGACATATGAAAATTAACTGGCAAGACTTTGCAGAAACAAAGATAAAGTAAAAACGTCGAACTGTTTGTCCTCATGCAAATCAATTAGTAAATATAAAGGAATCAATGGGACTATTTGTGACAAAAACGCTTTTATTAACAGGGCAATGAAGTGCTCACTTCCAATCTCAAATGCTCAAGCATATAGACAAAGTAAAAAATAAGTAAGGTCAGTACTGCTCCATGTTGCAATTTAATATCATATCGAACAAAAAATTTGTCATTACTTAAAGCTAGTCGGATATGTTCCTGTTGCTAAATGTTTCTAATAGTTATCGTTATTGTCTCTAAATTTTGTTGTCATTAGTATATAAAATAATCATCCTTTTTTATCCATTGAAGCTAATTTATAGGGCAGATACGCAACGATTATTTTATTAACAGTTTCATCCTGAGAATTAGAAAATTTCTTTCCAATAGGTCAAAAACGTTCGTGCGATCAGAAAAAAAAAACGAACTAACGATTTGTGAATTAAATTTTAGTCTTCTAGCTTGGTAGGCACGTTTTCAGTAAAAGAATGCATGTCAAAATAAAATACGTTTCACAGATGAAAGTTTTAAAGAAATTATTCCATTAAAAAAATTTCAAAAATGTTTCAATTTTATCGGCTTTGGACTCTTAACTCCATGATCAATGCTGTCAATAACAAAATACCGAAGTTACTAAAAATATTAGTTACTGCATATTGCCAATTATTTGAAAAATCTGACAGAGAACAAATAACCAAACAGATCTGAACGCACAGTTTCTAAAATTTAGATATTGCAAATTTCCAAATAAAATCGGTTTTCGGGTAGCACAAAAGTACTGACTACTGACCTGGTGAATAGCTTTGGGGACTAATAGTCCACCTACACCGACCCAGAAGAAATAAGTAACAAAATACGGAAGTTCCTTAAAACAAACTTACTTGAATGAGGTGTTTATCAGAGGCCTCAAACTAAAAGTGTTGCAAATCGAATTCGTATATAAATATTCTTTAAGAGATAGAATTGTTAGTTGAATTAACAATATGCTGAAAAGCAGCCACAATCATCTTTCCGTATTACTTATTAACTCTTTTTGTATAACTCAAGAGCCGAATTACCTGAAACTATAAATTATACAAAATACTAACCGTCAACGCTCCAGTCTAAAGCTCTGAGCTGTAATAGGGAACTTTTTACAGGAACGCTATTACCCCAAGCTCCAAACATTGAACAATCACCTTTTCTGTGCAGAAAATAATTTCAAAAATAATTTATTTTTCTAATTTTATTTTGAATCAGTCTTTTGTCGCTCTTCAGTATCATGAAAGTCTTGTGAATTTCAATCTTGTGTGTGTATGAATGAATGCAGTATATATGGCAAACGATAACTTAAAGCAGTAAAAAGGGGAAATATGGGAAATAAAGTGTCGAAACATTTTGCAATGCCAAAAGAGACTAAAGAATAATGAAAAAAACAAAAAAAACAAAAAAAAAAAACAAAAAAACAGCAAAACAATTTTATTTACAACTAAATAACACAAGCTTTGATAGCAAATTAAAAACGAAAGTTTGAACACGTGGTTTGAGAACTGCTTTTCAGTTTGCTTTTTCAGCTTCTCATATTTCACAAGTAATTGTTAGTACAAACGACATACGACTTACGACCAACGTTACAATTTGTTTCATTTGACAAAACAGGTCCAACACTATCTTTCATGCAATGTTGCATTTTATACTGGAAATCTAATGAATTAATCAGCAGTGATGTTTTCAGATTGACAGACACGTCAGTTTGATTTTTATTTCGACAAACCGTTGCAATAGAAATTTTACGAAACTGTAAAACGTAACTAATACAATAATAATAATAAAACAAAATAATAAAAAAACGAAAAAATCTAATGTCTCTCCAGTACAGATCAACTCAAATCAATAAATTAGATACTAGTAAATGACTACCTCAAACACTTAAGAATTGAATGCATTATTTTGAAGTTTCATTGGGATATGAATGGGTTGACCGAAGCACATTTTTAATGAAGCGCGTTAGCGCTTCATGTTGAAAATGTGCGCCCGGTCAACCCTTTCATAGTCCCTATGAAACTTCAAAATAATGAAATTCAATTCTTATAATTATATTTTAAACCCGAAATATAAAAAAAAGATTGTATTTACAGGGAAGTACACCATGTACATTGGGATTCTATTTTAACAAATTCATCCGCCACGTGAACACGTGGTCAAAATGTGTTTCATGGGAATTGCAACTTCAGATTGATATGCCACGTGATCGATGTTCACCTATCAAACTGACGGAATTCAAATGAATATTCATGAAATGTAATTATTCGGCCATGCAAGGACATATATTGCAGAATACTAATTAAAAGGTAGAATGAAAATCAAATGCTTACCATTTTTATAATAATAAAATGAAATAGAAAAAATTACTTACGTTAGCTCTCCAATCATGTGGATACGTAATAATCTCTGAAAGAAAATATATATCAAATGAGCAACATAATCAGTGGATGTCAATACAGGTGAGTCAATTGAAATACAATGAATTACGAAACTTTGGCAATTTCATATTTTTGTTGTCTTTTATGACTACTACATGTAAGTGGAAATATGTCAATAGACATTTTCAGACATAGAAAATAAAATAATTATAAAAAAACAACAACAAAAACCAGAGGCTCACCTGACCCTCTATTCATCACCTGGCAACTATCAGCTTCTGGGCAAATTTTTTACATAGGTAATCAATGATTACAAATTTGGAATATATACTTGACCTCTGTCTTTATAGTTTCGGAAATAAATGACGAAAAACCGTAACCTTTTAGAATTTTCGTTATTCAAGGGCAATTACTCTTACATGGGTTTCGGAATTTCTTTCAAAATTAAAGGGTACGTAAATATTGTCATGGAAAATATTTTATGAATTCACACTTGACCTTAATCTTTTAGAGTTTCCGATATAAATGGCAATACCATATAAATTTTAAAATTTTCAGTTATTTAAGGGTAATAAATCTAACATTGGTTTCCAAATTTCTTTCAAAATTGAGGGGTAGGTAAATCTTGGCATGGCAAACATTTTATCAATTTACACTTGATCTCTATCTTTTATAGTTTCAGAGAAATAAATGATAAAAACGCAAAAATTGTTAAATTTCGTGATTAAAGGACAATAACTCTTACATATGTTTCCAAATTTCCTTCAAAATTCAAGGATAGGTAGATCTTGTCATGGCCAACTTTTTATTATTTACATTTTACCTCTATCTTGTATAGTTATGGATATAAATGACGAAAACCGTAAACATTTTTTTGTTTAAATCGCGATTAAAGGGCAATAACTCTTACATGGGTTTCGGAATTTCTTTTAAAATTGAAGGGTAGGTTGATCTTGTCATGGCCAACATTTTATCTATTTCACTTGACCTCTGTCTTTCATAGTTTCAGAAATATAAAATGATGAAAATCATTTCAAATTTAAGAATTTTTGTGATTAAGGGCAATAACTCTCGCATGGATTTCGGAACTTCTTTCAAACTTGCAGGGTGGGTAGATCCTGTCATGATAAACATTTTATCAATTACACTTGTTGTCTATCTTTTTAAGTTTCGAAAATAAATGACGAAAAATGTAAAAATTGTTAATTTTTTTGTGATTCAAGGGCAATTACTCTTTCGTGGGTTTCGGAATTTATTTTAAAATTGAAGCGTAGGTGGATCTTTTCATGACAAATATTTAATCTATTCACACTTGACCTCTATCTTTTATAGTCATAGAAATAAATGACAAAAAATGTAAAAATTTAAAGATTTTAATGATAAAAGAGCAATAATTCTTACGTGGGTTTCGGACTTTCTTTTAAAATTGAGTGTAGGTAGATCTTGTCATGGCAAACATTTTCTCAAAGTATACTTGCCTCTATCTTCTATAGTTTAGGAAATAAATAACGAAAAACGCAAAAAATTGTAAAAATTTCGTGATTTTAAGGCCAATAGCTCTTACATCGGTTTTGAAATTTCTTTCAGAATTGAAGGGTAGGTAGATCTTGTCATAGCGAACATTTTATCAATTAAAACACTTTACCTCCATCTTAAATAGTTTTCGAATTAAAAAAAGATATGAAAATTTTGAAAATTCGGTAAAAAGGGCAATAACTTCTACATGGCTATTCAGATTTCCTTCAAATTTGCAGGTGGGGTAGATGAGGTCATTTAGAACAATTTTATTTCGTGCGAATTTTGATATCTGTAACGGTTTTCGAGTTATTGACCGAAAACTGCTATTTACCCCCTATGTTCTATTTTCAGCAGCAGCGGCCATGTTGATTTACCGGCGGAAAAATCTCACATAGTTTGGGAAGCCATACCCTCACTGTGTTCAATCGAGTACGGCAACGATTGTTTGGTATCTACGTCCTGTTATTACAAAGATTTCAAAAACGCATATACCAAATGTGTTGATTAATAATTATCATATTGGTTAATTGAAGATCGAATATAGAGTAAAATAAGATAATTTTTATATTCCGAAAAAAAAAATGAACAGCTGCAAACTAAAAGTGAAAGTGTACGTGTTTGGTATTTGTTTACTGATTACATTGTACCAAACATGTACACTTTCATTTTGATTTCTTTGTAGTTACTTTGTTTCCAAGCAAATAAATAAAATTATTTTGTTTATCTTTGTCTGAATGAACAATAACATGTATTAAATTCTGAATGCAAAATAATTTTTATGCATATTTTAATTTCTCAAAACAGGAAGTAGTTACCAAACAACCGTTGCCGTATCCGATTTGACACAGTGACACTGTTTGGTTTCATTTGGACCAGTGGTTTCAGAAGAGAAGATTTTTGAAATTGTTGACGGACGGGCGACGGACGGGCGACGGATGCATAGTGATGGCAAAATGTCAGATGGTCTTTTATGCCACACGAGCTTAAAACAACGAAAAAGTAAAAAATAAATATGGAATACATCAGCAAAAGAATACCGAAGCAAGAACGAGGAGAACGGAAATTCTAAAATCATAAATCCAAAATCACGGCAATACACAGCAACACGAATTGAGACAGTATGACAAAGACTTAAACAAACAAAAATAAAAAAAACTACAGCACTTGCAGTGTGAACCCCTATAAAAACTGAGGTATCATCAGGTGCTCCGGAAGGGTAAGCATGATCTGCTCCACGCGTGGCACCCGTCACACTGCCGATGAAAAGTCCGTCTTTGTCACAGTCGGTGTTAGTCAGTCCGGTAACAAGTGTTAGTCAGTCCGGTAACAAACTCTGGATCTACCCAAAGATATCTGTTCTCATTTGTAAAACAGAAATATTGTAATGGTCTGTAAAATCGTGGTGACGACCGTAAAACTTCTGAAGTGACAATTACAACAGTGACTGAACGTACCATTGATGTATAAGTTTTTGAGACAGTAATTTCGCTCTGTTGACAAAATCGCTGTACAAACTACAGGCACGACAATAGCGAATAAGTTGTGAAATGTACACGCCATAGTGAAGGGTTTATTAAGGCATTCATTGTTTTTTTTAAATACATAAATGAATGGAATAAAAAAGATAACAGGAAACACCTACAATGGCCGAAAA
>MJUU01042433.1:0-27965 GCA_002080025.1 Modiolus philippinarum
AATGAAGTTTGAATTGTGCAAATATCATGAGAAATAAAGATTTTAGATATTTTTTTTTATATTTTATAACTTTGTCACATTTCTGACAAAAATATTCACAAAGTCATTTTTTTTTAATTTTTCAACATATTTCAGAAATTCTAGCTTTGATGAAATCACAGTTGATAGCTGCTAAAGATGAAGTTTGAATTGTGCAAATATCTTGAGAAGTATAGAATTTAGATTTTTTTATATCTTATAACTTTCTCACATTTCTGACAAAAAAATTCACAAAGTCATTTTTTTTAATGTTTCAACATATTTCAGAAATTCTAACTTTGTTGAAATCACTGTTGAAAGCTGCTAAAAATGAAGTTTGAATTGTGGAAATATCATGAGAAATAAAGATTTTAGATTTTTTTAATATTTTATAACTTTGTCACATTTCTGACAAAAATATTCACAAAGTCATTTTTTTCCACATATTTCAGAAATTCTAACTTTGTTGAAATCACAATTGAAAGCTGCTTAAAATAGAGTTTGAATTGTGGAAATATCTTCAGAAATAAAGATTTTAGTTTTTGTTTATAACTTTGTCACGTTTCTGACAAAAAATATTCACAAGGTCATTTTTTTTTATTTCTCAACACATTTCTGACAAAAAATATTCACAAAGTCATTTATTCAATGTTTCAACATATTTCAGAAATTCTAACTTTGTTGAAATCACCGTTGAAAGCTGCTAAAAATGAAGTTTGAATTGTGGAAATATCATAAGAAATAAAGATTTTAGATTTTTTTTATATTCTATAACTTTGTCACATTTCTGACAAAAAATATTCACAAAGTCATTTTTTTTAATGTTTCAACATATTTCAGAAATTCTAACTTTGTTGAAATCACTGTTGAAAGCTGCTAAAAATGAAGTTTGAATTGTGAAAATATCATGAGAAATAAAGATTTTAGATTTTTTTTATATTTTATAACTTTGTCACATTTCTGACAAAAATATTCACAAAGTCATTTTTTTTTTAATTTTTCAACATATTTCAGAAATTCTAACTTTGTTGAAATCACTGTTCAAAACTGCTAAAAATGAAGTTTGAATTGTGGAAATATCATGAGAAATAGAGATTTTAGATCTTTTTTTTATATTTTATAACTTTGCCACATTTCTGAAAAAAAATATTCACAAAGTCAGGTTTTTTTATTTTTCAACCTTTTTCAGAAATTCTAACTTTGTTCAAATCAGTTTTGTAAGCTGATGAAAATACACTTTGAATTTTGAAGATATCATGAGAAATACAGATTTGATAACCTTTAATGCTTTTATAACTTTTTCACATTTCTGGCCCAAAATATGTGCAAAGTTCACTTTCTTTATTTTTCCACCAATTTTGAAACTGAAAGTTAATTCATAATTCTTCATTAATAAAGATCCAAATGCCGGTTCAATTAATCACAAAGAAAAAAAATATAACTGATTTATTTCCCATTTATTTAGCAGAAGCAGTAAAATTATGCTTCTGTATGCACATTTTGTCTGCACAATGACATTATTTCAAAACGTACAGTGAATCTGTTTTTTTCCTCTAATAGCCCTTTTCAGTCGCTCCAATTACCATTTTTCAGATTATAAATACCATTACTAATAAAAAGGTTACATATCTTTAACCTTTTTCAAGAAACACACTTGAAAGTCCAAATTTATTTTTTCAAATTTAACAACGCTCAATCCTGGTGTCTTCTTTCCCGTCCGCGTTCCAGGTATTTATTAACTCACGAACATATCTCATATCATTCATTAAAAGGACATTCAAGAGGAACAATGCCACCAAAGGTAAATTGATTTTTATGGAGTTCCGGTGTGCTGCTCCTCATTACTTAAAAAGAAAATATAATATAGATTTTTTTTTTGTAATTAATAACTTGGTCACATTACTGGAAAAAATATGCACAAAGTTCCTTATTTTTTTTGTGTGCACCTACTGCAGAAATTTGAAGTGTGTTGAAATCAGTGTGTGCAGCTGATAAAAATGCAGTTTTAATTTTGGAAATATCATGTGAAATAAAGATTTTAGATTTTTTTTTATATTTTATAACTTTGTCATATTTCTGACAAAAAATATTCACCAGGTCATTTTTTTTTTATTTCTCAACATATTTCACAAATTCTAATTTTGTTGAAATCAATGTTGAAAGCTGCTAAAAATGAAGTTTGAATTGTGGAAATATCATGACAAATAAAGATTTTAGATTTTTTTTTTATTTTATCACTTTGTCACATTTCCGACAAAAAATATTCACAAAGTCATTTTTTTTAATGTTTCAACATATTTCAGAAATTCTAACTTTGTAAAAATCACTGTTGAAAGCTGCTAAAAATTAAGTTTGATTTGTGCAAATATCATGAGAAATAAGGATTTTAGATTTTTTTATATTTTATAACTTTGTCACATTTCTGACAAAAAATATTCACAAAGTCATTTTTTTCCACATATTTTAGAAATTTTAACTTTGTTGAAATCACAATTGAAAGCTGCTAAAAAAAAGAGTTTGAATTGTCGAAATATCTTCAGAAATAAAGATTTCAGTTTTTTTTATAACTTTGTCATGTTTCTGAAAAAAAAATATTCGCAATGTCATTTTTTTTTATTTTTCAACATATTTCAGAACTTCTAACTTTGTTGAAATAACTGTTAGAAGCTGCTTGAAATGAAGTTTGAGTTGTGGAAATATCATGAGAAATAAAGATTTTAGATTTTTTATCATATTTAATAACTTTGTCTCATTTCTGACAATAAATAGTCACGAAGTCGTTTTTTTTATTTCTCAACTTTTTCAGAAATTCTAATTTTGTTAAAATCACTGTTGAAAGCTGCTAAAAGTGAAGTTTGAATTGTGGAAATATCATGAGAAATAAAGATTCTAGATTTTTTTTTATATTTTATAATTTTGTCACAATTTTGACAAAAAATATTCACAAAGTCACAAAAACATTTCGGACAATAATTATGATGATACTTCATTAATCATATTTTTATTACAGAAAACATACAAGTGCAGCGACTGTCCGAAGACATTTAAGAGCAAGGCAGGACGCAGATGTCATTTCAACAGTTTCCACACAGAAATCACCTTTCCATGTGTAATATGTGGAAAAACGTTCAACAGAAAATCCTCCATGGTCCGCCATTTAAAGTGTCATGACGTAAGTAATGATGGGTATTCAACTTATACGATGCAGAAGCTGTCTTTTATGATAAGGTATATAGAGACATTCCTTTTACGTCCCATAATAAAACATGTAAAATTGTACCAGATTAATGTCAGTAAGTGTGTAAAAGTAAAACAAAATTGAGAAAGTAACACAAATTGACACTTTGTGTCAGAAGATGTCAAAAAAATGACAGATAATGTCCATAAGTGTCACAAAATGTATAAGTAACACAACATAGTATGTAAGTGTCAGTAAATGTCTACAAATATCAAAGTGTGCCAAAATGTCAGTAAATGTAAAAGTAACACGGAATGACATTAAGTGACAATGAATGTCAATGGGTGTCCGAAAATGTCAAAAATTGACAAAGTATCCAACAATTTCAATAAGTGTCTACAAATGGCAGACAATGTCCGTAAGTGTCAGAAAATGTCAGTTTGTTTCAGACAATGTCAGTTTGTGTAAGACAGTGAGCAAAATTTACATAGTACATAGATAGATACATGCATTCCTTTTACCACAAATCATTAAACACGTCAAATTGTACAAGATTAACGCATAAATTAAGATGTCGGGTAGCAAAGATCTTGTGGCAGATATGTCAGAACAATCCATTAAATGTTAAGAAGTCTAGCTGTACAAGTAAAATCAGTACTTTAGCCATGGGTACATTTTCATAGTTTAAAGTAATGGCCACCCTGTCAATATGTACTAAAGTACAATTTTCTCTTCCAGATCCCCATGGATCCAACTACTACACAGGCCAGTGCTGCCCAAAAGGTAAGTGTAATCAAAGTAAATGTTCCCTACCTTTCTCATTGTTTTGGAAAAGTTCATGTTAATAATGGACCGCGAAAAACAAAAATAGAAGAAAGGAATCGACAATACTTGCTTTTTTCCAGTGTACAACCTGATGACCACCAAAATATTTCATACTATGCTCCATCTCTGATTGCAAAGAACATGATTGTTATGACAAAAGATTAATTTTAAAAACTTCTTGCATTTTGATTTCTCTACCAAATCTTTCTATTCAGTATATTTTTTATGACCTTCAAATTCTTTCAGACATACAGATGTGACATATGTCACAAAGAATACAACCACAGAGCCAGCCTGTATAATCATACTCAACAAAAACATAGGTCTCAAGGCAAGACTTGTCCTGTATGTAGCAAGACGCTTTCCAGGGAGCAGAGACTGGTGTCACACCTGAAAACACACAAGAAGGTAAAGTCTACTTTTAATATACTGAATTGGAGGATGTTTGAAATAAAATTATGTCATTCTTACATCTCAACGTTATCATGTTGTAAAACTATTTTGGACAGGTTCCATGAGTTTTCTTTTCAGTTAAGTTAGGCACTCAAACTGTAATGTTCAACTTCATGCGTGTGGAAAGATGCATTTGGCAAACCAACAACATCATAGAACCCTAACTAAGTTGGTCATGACGTCAGGCGTAGATATGTAGATTGTAACGGAAGTTACAAACCAGAGCACTGAACAAGTATCGGATTGTAAAATGTATACATCAATACATATTTTTTTTATTTAGCCTTGAAATGATAGGGTCACTTGACAAGAATTCATAATTCCGCGCTAATTTATCAATGAGTACAATTACAAACTAGAACAAATGCAATATGTCACTTGAAATAAGTCCACCTTTTTGTGGTAAAGATGAAAAACAAATTCCTTTTGAATATTGTTGATGATAATTACCGATGACATGCATGTCATATTAACACATTTCAAGTATAGCATCTATTTTATTCTCAGGTGAAACCAGGCACCAAATCAACACCAGCAGCGATACAAGAAGCACCAGCAATGACACAGACAGTAGATTTATAAAGACTGTGATAAAAAAACGTTATGCTTCTGTGTGTGTGTGTGTGAGTATATTTCTAAGACTCTATAAGGAAATGTTATGCTTCTGTGTGTGTGTGTGTGTGTGTGTGTGTGTGTGTGTGTATTCATGCCGATATTATTGTCTTTATGTCTGTAATAAAACGTATATTCACTGTATACCTACTTCTTGTCTTTTCAACTTCAAGGAGATTGCCAATTACTATCTCTTTTTACTTTCCAGTCTCCTTTCTTGGGCAAGGTGCATTCCAAACGTTCAAAGTGTGTATTAGCATATCTTCATTTGTTATATTTCCGTCATCATGAGTTGCATCCTCGGTATTGGATATTCATGTGCCAATTCATTTACATCTTTTGAAATAGTTTTTCCATTCTCTTCTCGAACAATATGTGTCAGGTGTTGGTGTCTTTGCATTTGTCTTGTGAATGACGTGTTGTTAACTTCTTTTTATGTTCTAGGATCTGCTCAGCCAGTAAGGTACCTAAAATTGAGGAATTGTGTTCCATAGTAAGGAGGATGTCCCTCATGTAAAAGCTCTGTCCCTTAATTTAGTATCTTCTGTTGTTTGTTCCCTGTCATACACCTTTCCATTTCCTGATTTACAATGTTACCACTGAGATATTGATATAAATTCAGTCCTTATGCAACACAGCTACAATCTTACACTGATATATTGATATAAAATCAGTCATAGGTACAATTACACACCTAGATATTGATATAAAATCAGTCCTTATGCAACAGAGGTACAATTTTACACTTTCATATAGATATAAAATCAGTCCTTAGGCAGCACAGGTACAATTTTACAATTAGATACTGATACTACATCAGTCCTCATGCATCACAAGTACAATGTAACACTTAGATATTGATGTACAATCCAACACACTGATATTGATTTAAAATCAGTCCTTATACATCAAAGGTACAATGTAAAGTAATGATAGTGATATAAAATCAGTCTATATGCATCCTAGGTACAATCTAACACATTGATATTGATATAAAATCAGCCTTCATACATCCAAGGTACAATCTAATACATTGATATTGATATAAGATCAGTCCTTATACATCCAAGGTACAATCTAACACATTGATATTGATTTAAAATCAGTCTATATACATCCCTAGTACAATTTCCCAAATTGATATTGATTTAAAATCAGACCTTATACATCACAGGTACAATCTCACACATTTATATTGATATAAAATCAGTCCTTTTACATCACAGGTACAATCTAACACATTGATATTGATATAAAATCAGTTCTCATACATCCCAGGTACAGTCTTAAGCATTGATAGTGATATAAAATCAGTGTTTATACATCCCAGGTACAATGTAACACATTGATATTGTTATAAAATCAGTAGTTATGTATACGAGGTACAATCTAACACATTGATATTGATATAAAATCAGTCTTCAAACATTCCAGGTACAATATAATACATTGATATTGATATAAAATCAGTCCTTATACATCACAGGTACAATATAACACATTTATTTTGATATAAAATCAGTCCTTATACATCCCAGGTACAATCTAACAAATTGATATTGATATAAAATCAGTCTTTACACATTCCAGGTACAATCTAACACAATTATATTAATATACAGACAGTTCTTATACATCAAAGATACAATATAACACAGGTACAATCTAACACATGGATATTGATATAAAATCAGCCTTTATACATCCAAGGTACAATCTAACACATTTATATTGATATAAAATCAGTCCTCATGCATCACAGGTACAATCTAACACATTGATATTGATATAAAATCAGTCCTGAAACAACACAGGTACAATCTAAGACATTTATATCGATATAAAATCAGTCTTTATACATCACAGGTACAATCTAACTCATTTATATTGATATTAAACCAGTCTTATACACCCCCAGGTACTACTTAACACATTTCTATGGATGAAAAATCAGTCATTATACATCACAGGTACAATCTAAAGCACTAATGTTGATATATAATCAGTCTTTATACATCCTACGTGCAATCTAAAGCATTTATATTGATATAAAATCAGTCTTTATACATCCCTCCCGAGAAAGTTTGTGATATTTCTTTGTGAAGCTCAAAGCTGATCATAGTTTTGAGAGTAATTTTAGAGCGTTAAGGCGAGAAAAAGTATCAAACCCTCTTGAAAAGATAAGATGGGCTGATGTCAAATTCTCAGGCTAAGATATCTTTTGTCCATCCCTCTGCAAGCATGGACATGACATCTAAGTCTTTGGGTTTGAGATCAGCCTTTCTTATCATCTAAGTCTTCGGGTTTGAGATCAGCCTATCTTACCTTTACCTTTGGGTTAGATACTATATGGTGAATAAAAGGATATGGAGTAAAGGCACATGAGACAAAGTCTCTACAAATACATGGTAAAAAACAAGCAAAGGAACAACGCTTTTATTGTTGTTCTTCATCTTGAAGTCACCATGAGGCCTTCAACAATGAGCTTTGCTCATACCTCATAGTAGGTTCAAGATGGCCCCTAGCACCGGTTTAAGCGGAATTCTTTGCTAATTGTCGAGCAACGCTACATCCATGTCTTTCTTTGTCATGGGTGTTCAAATATAAGTTCAAAGTATATAAGGTCAAGGATATATAAAATAAGTCTCTGATTAGATATTAAAATTTTCAAAGTTTTCTAAATTTCACAAGTAGCCACAGAAACTCTTAGGTATACCAGATTCAAATATACATATATACATATTCAGATATCAAATACAAATTCATATAGAAAATAAGTGAGTATTGTCTGGATCGCTAGACAAAATTATGAGTGAAAAATATCATAAATCTCTGACAATGGGTCGATAATTTTGAAAACACCATCGCACATCTAGGCGTTGTGGTTAAAATAATCATATAAAGCTTGGTTGCAGTCGGATCGAAGATATAAAATAGGGCTCACATGTTAACCTGGTGTCCACTGATCGAATAAGATTTCGCAAAGGGTTTGATGATTAATCGTAGAAGACAGTGATTTGGTAGTAAAGTCAGCCATCTGTTAGATTACTGTCAGGTTAAAATGCCTAGTTAATATCAACTTGATATATGAAACGGTTTTCAAGTAATAGCAATTTACAACATTTTCCCATAGGGTCCAATGTTAAACTATGATCTGCAGTTCAAGCTATCTTGGATCTATGATGGGTACTAAAATCATACATTTGTTTGAATACCATCCTGATACCTTACCTAGTTAATATCAACTAAATGTATGAAACAGTTTTCAAGTATTAATTTGCAACATTGTCCCTTGTTAAACTATTCCCTAGTGGCAACCATTTTTGATTTGTATTGGTACAGATTTTCAAAACTTGGTAGATGATCATCATGTTACCATGCCTAGTTAATATCAACTTTATGTATGCAACGGTTTTCTTCGAGTTACTGTTAACAACATTTTCTAATTCGTTAAACTATGATCTCAGGTGGCGGCCATCTTGGATGAGATGGAGACCTGGTGAAAATATGTACTAATTATACTTCTTGATAAGCTTAACACTTTTGCTATTCAAACTTAACCTCCATCTAAATCTTTTTTGAAATACAAGACAAAATGTATATAATTACAAAAAATTGACAAAAAAGGCAATAACTCCTACATGGACATTTAGTTTTTTTTTTCGAAATTTCAAGAATTGAATACCTGGGAATGCTGAACATGTTTGCAATTTACAGTGGACCTCTATCTGTTATAGTTTTTCTAATAAAAAAATGAGAAATATTAAAATTTTGAAAATTGTAGGAAAAGGGTCAATAACTGCAATACGAGTTCAAAATTGTGGGCAGATAGATCTTGCAATTCTGATCATTTTTGCCCTATGTGAGATTTTTAATATCTTTAAATATCTGTAACGGTTTCTGAGTTATTTGCAAGAAAACAAAAATAAGAAAAAATCAAGTTTCCCTATATGTTCTACTTTTAGTAACAGCAGCTATGTTGTTTGGTCTACGGACTTTAAAAATAAGAAACTTGAAAGTGCATACCCTGATGATGGTTCAGGCCAAGTTTCGCTACAATTGGCTGAGCGGTTTTAGGTAAAGATTTTCGAAATTGTTGGCGGACGGACGGTGGACGCAAATTGATGGCAAAAGCTCACATGACTTTTTAGGTCAGGTGAGCTAAAAAGTGGCTTTTACAAAATTTTATAACGGGCAGACAGACGAGAGACGAATGCAAGGCAGCAAAAACAATAATAATATGCTATACGAGACATTATCATAACGATTTAACAGAGCAGAATGCCTTCCATTGAAGCCAATTCCATGATACCCTTAAAAAGATGTAGATATCTGTCAACAGCCAATGTATTTGTGTCAGGACAGTTTAAACATGGCTGGGGCACGATGGAAACTCTGATTTCCATTTTGGTTGTCGCTTTGAGAGTGCATACAGGTGGATGAATGAACAACAGATAAAAAGTGATTCCCTAAAAACGATTCTTTTTCGTCGTCATTTGAAATAGCAAAATACCGAAGTTACTGTTAATTTACTTTCTGCATATGGCCATTTCGACAACCTATGTCTCTTCGGTGCAGATAATATCCAAAACATTGGAAATCCAGAAATCGAAAGATGTATAAAAGCTGATAGAGAACAAATAAACCAAAGGGTCTAAAGTGAAAGCCAAAATCAGTTAAGGACAGAGCTTTGCATAAGGGAGATTCTCCTAAGTTTTAAACAAAATTTTCTAATTTGAATATTGTACGTTTCCAAATAATATCGGTTTTGGAAATGATATATTGAAAAATGGACTAGTGATTATAATATCCTATGTGAGTATGTATGTGTATGTGTGAGTGATACCTAAATGTAGTTTTTTATTATGTATCTCTATGTGATTGCATTTTACTCTTTGCTTGGCTTGCATATGTGCTTTATGTTAACCAATGTGCTATGTCTATGTTGTTTAGATGTTACTTGTTTTGTTTTACAAATATCAGTCGGTTAAAGAGCTCTACTGATCTCATGTTACCTTGCTATTATGAAAATATTTGTGCCGACTTAAAATAAAGCTTACTTACTTACTTACTTATTGCATAATGCAAATATGTTCGTTTGTTGATGTACTCTATTGTGATGTTGAATTTATAATACATAGGTTTTGAATTAATATTTTTATTTTATTTACTACATTATAAAATCGATCATCAATTTCAGCAAAAAATATTGATAAGTCAGTGCGCCCGTTTTTTAGATATTAGCGCAACGTTTTTTAGATATAAGCGCGAATGGGATCATTTTATGATAGCATTTTCTTTTTTCCAGTCTTTAACAGTACACGCATTATCTTTTTCTTGTTTGCACATGTATTTAGAATGTCTCATAGACTTAAGTCTGTGTTTATTTAGCAAGAGCCCATTTTAAAGCATATTTTACGAAAGGATATGGAGTAAAATGTACGCTTTAAAGTGAAGTTTACTGAAAAGGGAGGACACGCTTCATCCCATCAATACTGTAAAATGTTAAGTAGCATGGCTAATACAATAGTGGCTTTTTCTAAGTAGTAAGCCATTATATTCTTGCCCTGTTTTCAAACTGGTAATACATGTATATAGTTTTCCGAGATAAATTCTCAGTAAATTTCGAACTGGGAAAATACATATCCGACTTCATATTTCCTTGCAGTTTGGTTTCATTTGTCGGTCATTTCAACACTTTCCATATTTATCATTGTTTCGAATTTTCTAAAGTTTTGAAAGTATATTCTTCAATTAGAAAAATGCGTTACATTTGAAAAATAGATAAATGATATAATATTAACTAAACTCTAATTCTGATATTTTACCATATTTTGCATTTTGCATTTGAAAACTGCTCTTTTCAGTCAAATACCTAAGTTCGACTCTTTCAATGCGAAGTTTAAAATTAAATATACGCCCGTTTTACTCGATAAAAAGTACAATGTTTAACTCGTTATTACTAAATTCGGCCCCTTTCGGCCCTCGAGTCTGAAATACCAGCAGAAACATTGAAGTTTGTAGTTTTATGTGATACAAGTCGTATGATCCGCCGGTGTCCGCCGCTGCAATATTACAGGTTAAATCAAGATACCTGTAACATCCATATCTAGTTTTCTGCGGACTTATTTTTGCATTTACCGCTGTTTTCTTTACAGGTTTAGTGCTTTATGACGATTCCAGATAATTATATCATGTATGTTAATTACAACAGGTAAACAAGGTGTAATTAAAACTCGTTTATCACTGATAAGACTATCCTCGATAATCATTAATTAATGATCTCTCTCGAGAAAGGATGTCGGCGAATATGATGTGACATCAAAAACGCTCGCTATCTGTGCCGTGCCTTTGATTCTTCAAAGGGGACCGCGGGAAGCACTGCGGGGCATTTAGGGAGTGCGCGATCTATGTATAATAAGTCTATGGTCCATATTAAGAAAATACTGTTGATCTAGGCCTACAATCTAAAGCTTATAATCCAAGTACATTAAACTGATAGAAGAGAAAGATATAGTCATTAACAACAAACAGAAAACGATATTTTCTTTATCTTCAAGTCTTTATCTTTACTAACTGCAATATCGGTATTACTGTGCATGTACATGTATATATGGGTTTGGGACACGAGGGGTCTCATTAATAGGCTAACAACCTTTAATTTTCCAAAAACAGTTATCAGTAAATTTAAATCCAAGATAACAGCCACAAAACAAGTAATACACTCTTTCTGATAAGCAGTAAACGGTGCATTTCATTTCCCTTTTACATGCAGTTATCACAAAGTACTTGAAAATTTAACAGAACAGAAAACACCAAATGGTAAGAAAAAAAATTGACGACCAGGTTAAAATGCCCAAAACACATTAACAGAAAAGGTCTATGATTCAGTGGGCCAAGATATCGGCTACACTGAACTTTGTCAGACATCCAATCTCTTGTATACGGTCCGTCTAAACACCGCTTAGCCTGGGCTAAGTGCATCTAGCCCCAAAAATTGCACTTAGTCCTATATATTGCATTTCATCATTAATAGCATATGCACCATGGTAAACATATTCATAAAATGATAAGGTGGTTATTAACTATCAAAGAAACTCGTGGCATGCATTGTCGGAATCTTCTGTGTAACTCAGTGGGTTTATTTTTCTTAAATGAAATCAACGGAAAGGGCGAAAAAGATCTTCCAGCGACGCACGTCCGTGTCTGTAAATTTATTTAGCACGATTATCTTGTTGCTTGGGTTGGGCGAATAGATTACTTTATTTTTATGTACCTGAATATATAACTTGATCATTTTTTCTGCGGAAATTCAGAATTTTACATGAAACAAAATAAAATTTTATGACTTCCCCTTTTTATATTGCCCTATCGATTATTTATATCTTGATCAAATTAACATGTTTAACAAATAAAATCTATAGTCACCACACAGCGGGATTACATAAGTTATTACATAAGTCCTCTGAAATAGATTTAATATATCATGATTTTTTCTGAAAAAAAAAATTTGCATATTAAGAAAACATTATTTTTTGGCTTAACACACTAAGCTTTCACAATAATTCTCACTAATGAATGTTTCGTATCGATGTGTTTTACTATTTTTTCTGTAAGGATATAATCCGGAGTTTGGATGAAATTTGTTCAGTAATGCATATATTTAGGTTAATTTTCTTTATTTTCATTTCAAACTTATTTATATATTTATTAAAATAAAAATTGTTTGACAACCACATTCAAAACACTTAAAACATGATGATCATTGATCATGGAGTCTATACTTTTATACATGTATTGGAGACGTATATAAAGTAACTATATCTGACCAGAGACATATAAAACCAAAAATATATATTGGTTTATTTGTCTATGATATGACCATGGATGTATTATATAGACAGATAGAAAAAGAAATAACTCTGTCCACCCACTGATATTCTTTATATATGAAAGCCGCCGACTCAGTTCATTAAGTAGGCGCTAACTCCTTTGTGACAGATCTGCGAAACCGCCACAAACACAAAATTTCATGATTTGAGAGGGATTTTCTCGAATTTCAAATGAAAATGGAAGCAATTTCCCACCATCCAAAAAAATATT
The DNA here is from genome assembly GCA_002080025.1 of Modiolus philippinarum. Classification (NCBI taxonomy): domain Eukaryota; kingdom Metazoa; phylum Mollusca; class Bivalvia; order Mytilida; family Modiolidae; genus Modiolus; species Modiolus philippinarum. The sequence goes on from MJUU01042433.1 coordinate 13,190, forward strand.
TTTTTTATATATTCTTATTCTACGGAAAGTCGGGATCACGAATATAACTCTTATGAATTTTTGAAAAAATTATTGAATTTCCAATAGGCTTGCAAAGATGGAAGTTCGTGCGTTTTTCATTTTTTCCCCGTTGATTACTACTATAGATGGGGTACACATCTTCAAATCAAATTGGAAGCAATTTCTCATTTTCTGATAATTATTAAAATTATATCATTTGAAAGCTAATAAACTGTACTTTTTGAATATAACTCTTATAATCTTGAGATATTAATGTATTTTTGACAATTGAACATTTTATACACCGTCCCCGTATATTTCCATATAAAAATTTTATCAGGCGACTTCTTTATCTGACGAGTGCACAGCTGGATACAAGTCGTCAATTGTTGGCCATGTGCAGGCGGTGTTGCCATGCAGGGGTTCAAATCCAGCCGAAGACCTTGCTGGATTTTTCGATGTCAACAGGTTAAAAAAGATGATTTTCATCACTGTTTGCATTTGGAATCATAATTCTACCTTTGCAGCTCACCTTACCAACACATTATCATTCATATTATATAGAGCTGTGTGCAACACTATTATCTATATACCCTCTGTATCTTACCTGTTGCAACCTTATACTTCTTCTATTTCCTACCCACCTCATGTTCATCGTGTACTATTTTACAACCCTAGATTTCCTATGAGGAGAATGACCCGGTTACCGAAAGCTTTATTTTTATATAGCCGAGGTGGGCCGAGTGGTCTAGGGCGCTGGACATAGTGCAGGCGGTGATGCCTAGATGACAACAAAGCAGGGGTTCAAATCCAGCCGAAGACCTTGCTGGATTTTTCGATGTCAACAGGTTTAGAAAGATGATTTTCATCACTGTTGGCATTTGGAATCATAATTCTACCTTTGCAGCTCACCTTACCATCATATTATTAAACATGATAAATATTTTCATCTGTAAAAGGGACATGGTTAGCCAAAGATTATTCGTTCAAATTCAGTAATTTCAATTCAAATTCAAAACCAGAAACAATGTTTGTAATTTTTTTCATTGATCTAGAAAGTGGATTAAAATTTTTGGTAACTATTACATATAATTATTCATGTACTAGTATTTTAGAATAAAGAACCATTGTTGGCATTAAGCATATTATAAAAATACTTGTTTCAGGTTGGATGAAAAGTGCCGAAGTGAATTTTATTGTGAAAATCTGCTTTGCTACATCCCATTTGATCAGGAAAATCTTATATTTGACAAAGTCTTTGTAAGTAATACTCCAAATGCATCTGAAGAGTCAACTAACTATTTCCAAAAGGAATTGCCATTCAAGGAAAATCATATCTTTGACAAATATTTAATGACTTTTAATGTAATTAGCCTTTCTTTTGCATCTGAGGAATCAACAAATAAAAGTGACAACAAAAGTCCGAATCGATCCAAGGAAGAGACCACTAAGGAAAATCCGTATAACATTCGACTGAATTAGGGGAACACAATCCGACACAGAACATTTTTGGCAAGCCGTCATATTCCCGACTTGGAACGGGCATTTTATAAATAAAATGGTGGGTTAAACCAGGTTTATTGATGCATCAACCTCCCGCTTATATGACGACTAACTATAGCTTCCCTGTGCCCAGATTGTGTTAAATGTCAAAGCCATAATATTGTCAGGGGGCACTACAATATTTCAATACGCCAATGTTTGCCAGACCTCGAAAATTTGTAATGACTCCAGCCAATTGATACATATTATAATCAGCAAGATCATAGAATACTTCTAGGTGAATGACGGAAAGCAAAGAACAGTTGAAAAAAAACACGATTAAGTTGCATAACAAGCTAGAAAGTGTTTCCCAAGTGAATGCAGTTCATCGATGTGTAGCAAAAATTCTTTTGATTTCAGTTAATTGTCCAAACCAACATTCCCTTATTCAAATAAGCAATGAGTTATATTACAATGACATATTTTCATGAAAGACTCGTTTCTGCTCTTGTGAATTGAACTATTGTTCTATTATTTTCAATTCATTTTTTTTTGTTTATTAAACACTTGGAAAGAACATTTAAATTCAATAAGTGTCGCAGAAAACTGTAAGATTGGGCCTAAAGAGACTTTGACATGATGAGTTTGATTTATTTCTTCAGATTGAAAGTAATACTTTCAAACATGTGCTTATATTTTCAATATTCCATTCTTCATGTACTTTTTCCATATACATTTGTTGACATTATACAATTATAGTCTGTGTAGGAGGTCGATACGATGTTATATCGACCTAGGAAAAGCATATCGACCAAGGATTAACTCCGAGGTCGATATTCTTTTCCAGGTCGATATAACATCGTATCGACCTCATTCACAGATTACAATTGTTATATTACAGAAACACTGAAAAAGTAACTTTTATCCTTATCTAAATAATTATATGCAAGATACAATTTAAATATTTCAAAAATGAATATTCAAAAGTTAAAACACTATAATATAATTGCAGTGTTTATACTATATACATGTGATTGATTCTTTAGAAAATACATCAAAATGAATAGAGCAGCATTTATAGAAACTTGCCATATGCATTACTATTTTTTGTAACATGCGATATACTGTTGTCTAGTCATTCTCTAAAAATATAGTGAGTCATGTGATCAGTTCTCAACTAATTAAATTTCTCAAACGATATCAAATTAATAATATTACACATTATTTTTTGTTAGTATTGGACTTCAGAGGATATCAATAAATTGTTACGAAATTATTTCTTATATATATCAAAAGCATACAGTTATTCTGTCTGTCAGTTCTGTCAAACCTGGTGTTAAGCTGATTTCGGTTTATCTGCTAATGCATCATTCAGAAGATATGAAAAAAGTGGGGTAAATGTAAAGGAGACAACATCCCATCTCCAAGTTAAAACGACCTAAAATAAAGCATATTTTAGGAAAGGATATGGATTAAGTGAACATGAGACCATAACACATACGTTAACTCCAACTGCAATAATTTTAATGAGCTGTATGGCCATTTCGGAAATTTATTCTTCATCAGCGGCACTAGAAACCAAATATAGGAAATCCATTTTTTCACAATAATGGTTAAAATGCATAAAACCAAACGAAATCCGAATAACTCTTGTATGAAAGGTCATGTGAACTTTTGTTATATCTTTGTGTCTGCTATCCGTTAACTTTGCAAATAACTTTTCATCATAAAAGACAATGTGATTATGATGAAACTTGTCACAGGGAAACTGTAGAATGAAAGCCTTATTTGGATTTTGTTCCAACCTGGTAAAAAAATCCATATGAAGATTAAAGATGAATACATTATTTCATAGTCACAGTGGTAATATCAACATTTTTGTCATTTATGGTATGGTAATAGGCCATATCAAGTTTATTAGTACATTTTCATCCCCACCTCTCTTACCAAAAAATCTGCCCTCTCCTATTTTTTCTATAATATATGCACTCGGATCTCTATAGCGGAGGCATATTGTTTTTGCCCTGTCTGTCTGTATGGCTGTCTGTCTGCAACTGTGATAGGCCCATTATATTTGGTATGTGCATTGATCATGTAAAGCTGAACACCATACTGCATATTTCATTAAGGTCAGGCCAAAGGTCAAGGTCACATGCACAGGAGCGAAAAGGTCAAAATCTAGATTTTGCTTTCAACTCGTTAATTACGTATAAAGGAGGCTTGATATTCTAAATGTTGAAAGATCATATGGAGCTTAGTACCAGTGTCTAATTTACCTGTGTTTCTAGTGAATATTGCAATTTTTAGCATTAGTTTTGAATTGTAGACATGATTGCTACCGGGGGAATAGTGTTTCACAAACACATCTTCTCCAAGCTGCGATTTCGGTTCAACTCTCCTTTAGAATCATGGAAAAAAATTTGTTTCCAGAACCAGCAGAAATATATCCTTTAACACAAATATTACCATTTTCGGTTACAGGACCAAAAACAGCTCATCTGGCTATAACTATTGCCAGGGTTAGTACTTGCAAGGGTGAGTACTTGCCATCACTTGGTGTTCGTCTTCTATCTATCATCCGTTTGTCCATTATAGCTATTGCCAGTGTGAGTACTTGCCAGGGTGAGTACTTGCCAGGGTGAGTACTTGCCATCACTTGGTGTTCGTCTTCTGTCCATCACAAACTTTTCATTCAAAGATCTTCTCCTCAAATTTGGTCATGATAGTCCGTGAATGGTCCCTTTAAAATGTATCTTGCAGCAGGAGGCATAGTTTCAACATTTGGCCTGTGGCAAACGCTTTCAAAGATCTACTCCTCAGAAATAACTACATGTAGTAAAATTAAACCAAACTTAGTCACAAAGGTCCTTAGATAGTCCCTTCCAAAAAAGGGTATTGTATCTAATCCAAGATGACTGCCAGCGGGCAACACAGTTTTAACCCTAAGGGAACACATTCAAAGATCTTCTGAGAAACTTCCAGTACTATAAAAACTTAACTTAGTCACTAAGGTCCTTAGGTGGTCCCTTCCAAAAGGTATATGGCAGCAGCTCCATACTTCCAAATTGGGTGAACTTATTAAATGATCTTTTAAATTTTCGGGTCGTCAGTTTATTTGCTGCAACAAAAAGCAAGGATTCTTCTCCAATATCTTTACAACGATCATTGCCCCTGGACATGTGATGATATGATTAAGGCACTGAATCTCTTGCTAGACAACATTTATGTTCGTTTTGGCACCATTGTTTATCATCAGGTCATTGGAATCCCCATGGGTACTAATTGTGCACCTCTCATTGCAGATCTTTTTGTTTTGTTACGAACAGGATTTCATGGAAAAGTTACAAAATGGAACTGTACCAAATAACGATTAACTTATTTCTATTTTTAAATAATAATTGCAGGTACATTGACGATATCCTTACTATTGACAATCCCCAGTTTTTAACTTATGTTGATACCATTTACTCACAACTGAAACTTAAAAAGGCAAACAATGATTCTAAATACTGATCTTTTCTTGATCTAAGCATCATCATTGACTCTGGTAAAATAAAATCTAAAGTTTATGATAAAAAGGATGATTTTGGTTTTACTATTACTAATTTCCCCTACCTCCATCCTACGGAGTGTATATATCTCAACTTGAACGATTCGCTCGCATTTGTTCTACCCTTGATGATTTTAATGAGCGTAACCTTACTCTCAACGTTTACAACAAGGTTACAGATTTCATAAATTATTAAATGCTTTTAAGAAGTTTTACAGAAGATATGAACATTTTGATATCTAGATATGACCTAAGTCGCAAACAGCTAATTACAAAGGGCATTTCTCATCCTCGATTTTATGGAAATGTTGTTAAAAATTTTTTAGAAAAAAATGATAACTAATCCAGAAAAACTGGGACATAACTTCGACGAGATATTCTGAACAAATCCGTTAAATTGGCTTTGGATTCCGGAGACCTGAAGACTTTACATATATACTGGCCTCTCACTGATACTGCTGATGTCTACTGAAATACATGAAGACTCTTTACCAAACCCTTCAGGTAGTTTAGAGTTTGATTTTTCTTCCGTTGTGTGACCGTGTTTTACCAGCAAACTAGATTCCTTGAGCTAGCCGGCAGTTTAGCGGCGAAAACTCTTTGACCCTTCTTTCAAAATTACGTTTTGTCACATGCTTTTTCTGTTCAAGATAGTGGTCATTGAGTTAGTAGTCTACCTGTATTGGGTTTTATTCGCATGTTTATGATACTATAGGGAAACGGGATAGAGAAAGGGGAGGTTTGGATATCCATAAATCGGTTTAACTCTACCACTGGCTTTTGCTAGTGCCGGTACCAAGTCCGGCTATCCATGAGTTTCTATCGTTATGTATGTTTGTCTCTTGTTTTCATTATTGTTTTTCTGGTGCAGTTTGCTTGTAAATTGTGGCATGTGATTGTAGTTCCTGGTCATTGTGGGTGTTTGCTGTTATCCTGTTTTTGTAATTTCATCTAAGATGGCAGCAAGCAGAGAACACAGTTTAACATTGAAAGTGATTCCCTGTGGAAAATACTTTCAAATATCTTCTCGGAAACTACTAGTCCAATTAGAACCAAACTTAGTCATAATGGTTCTTAGATGGTCCCTTCCAAACAGGGATCCGACAGATCCCTACCTCACCCAGAGTAGCCACTAGCAGGGAACATAGCTTAACATTTGACCATATGGAAAACACATTCAAAGATTGTCTCAGAAAATACTAAGTGCAATTAGTACCAAACCTAGATACAATGATCCTTAGTTACTCCTGTCCAATAAGTACCAAACCTAGATACAATGATCCTTAGTTACTCCTTTCCAATTCGCACCAAACCTAGATACAATGATCCTAAGTTACTCCTTTCCAATTAGTACCAAATCTAGATACAATGATCCTTAATTACTTCTTTCCAATTAGTACCAAACCTAGATACAATGATCCTAAGTTACTTCTTTCCAAGAAATATATCCACATGTCTACCTCATCGAAGATGGCCTCTAGTGTCTTTCCAAGAAAGGTAGCAACATGTCTGTACCTCATCCAAGATGGCCTCTAGTGCCTTTCCAAGAAAGGTAGCAACATGTCTGTACCTCATCCAAGATGGCCTCTGGTGCCTTTCCAAGAAAAATAGCAATATGTCTGGAATTCATCCAAGATGGCCTCTAGTGCCTTTCAAAGAAAGGTAGCAACATGTCTGTACCTCATCCAAGAAGGCCTCTAGTGCCTTTCAAAGAAAGGTAGCAACATGTCTGTACCTCATCCAAGATGGCCTCTAGTGCCTTTCAAAGAAAGGTAGTAACATGTCTGTACATCATCCAAGATGGCCTCTAGTGCCTTTCAAAGAAAGGTAGCAACATGTCTGTACCTCATCCAAGATGGCCTCTAGTACCTTTCCAAGAAAGGTAGCAACATGTCTGTACCTCATCGAAGATGGCCTCTAGTGCCTTTCAAAGAAAGGTAGCAATATGTCTGTACCTCATCCAAGATGGCCTCTAGTGCCTTTCAAAGAAAGGTAGCAACATGTCTGTACCTCATCCAAGATGGCCTCCGGTAGCTTATCCAAGAGAGGTATCAACATGTCTGTACCTCATCCAATATGGAATCCAGTAGTCTTTCCAAGAAAGGTATCTATACGTCTGTACCTAATCGAAGATGGCCTCCAGTGCGGAACACACCCTATGAGGAATGGAATCTTCTATGAAACTACTAGTTAATTAAATATATAACCAAAATTATTCCCACAGGCACTTAGATAGTTCCTTCCAAATGGCAGCCAGCAGGGAACATAGCAGCAAAAAGGAAGAGTTTGAAATTCTACACCATATAAAAATGCAAAATAATAGAAATTCAACCGATAAATTGACTTCAATGGGAAGGCTTTAACACTTCATAAAAAGATTATTTGAATTATTTTAGATACCAAAATAAAAAAAAAATGGGTCGGGAAATATATGAATTTCTACTTTGGTATTTTTCTTTTAATTTTCTATCAAACAATTGAGAGGCGGACAGGTTTGTGTTTTTCTCATTTTCCCCTTTCATCCGTTCTCTCTCGTCCTTCTCGCTCCCCATAAAGGCGTTCTCCCCGTCCCCTTTCATAGTTTCCTTCTCCATTTTTTGTCCCATTCCCCTTTCTCCTATCCATCTCTCCACNTTCGCAAAGTCTCCCTTTACCCTGTCGCCCCCCCCACCCCCCCCACCCCCAATTGCAAGAAGAGTGCATTACTCAATGGGAACACTTATTTGTAACCGTTTGTATATATAGCCACGTCATAACTGATAAATTAGACTTTTTTGGGGGGCGGGGTAGAGCGCCTGAGCCTAGTTAATGTAAAGCCAATGTCCTTTTTGTGAGGATCGGCTAATTAAGTTTACTACAGAAACTATTTTCAAACACCGAAAAAGTTCATTTACATATAAAAGCAACGTCTTTAATGAAGTCATTATTTTTAGCTCACTTGACCTAAGGGGTCAGTGTGAGCTAATGCGATCACTTGGCGTCCGTCGTCTGTTGTCCGTCCATCCGTTAACATTTCATATTTTCATCATTTCCTCTGAAGCATATTCAACTAAACTTTACAGGATTTATGTACTAATGGTCCTCAACAAAGATTGCTCATTTTGTTCTGATCCAATAAAAAAAATATGGACCCGAGCGGAAATTAGGTTTAACATTGGACCCTATGGCTAAATCATATTCATCTTCTCCTCTGAAACCGATGAATAAAATTCAACGAAACTTTACAAGAGTGATATATTGAAAGTCCTGCACAAAAATTGCTCATTTCATTACAATCGTATAGAAAAATGGCCGCCACCACGGAACATAGTTTAACATTGGAACCTATGAGGAAATCGCGATTTCATCTGAAGCAAACACAACCAAACTTTACGTATTTTCTCTGAAACTATTATTCAAGCAAATTTAACTAAAAGTATAGAAGGTCATTTGCAAACATTACTCATTTCAAGAGGATCAGCCAAAAAAGGAGAACGTAGCTAAACATTAGACCCCATTGGTAAAAAAAACATCCTTTTTGGTCGTGCATGGCATGGAAGCATTTTGTCAGTCGGGCGATACAGGCTCAATCTCTAGGCCTCTAGCTACAAAGCATTATAAAAAAGCATTTTTATAAAAACAATTTATACTTTAACTTGAGTTACATCTTGTTTTATTCAGGTTAAAGACGACATTGGAATAAATTATTAACAGAAAGAACATATTCAAGTTTTAATCATTTATTGAAATTTAACCCGCAAAGAAAGTCTTAATCTATAATGTATATTGTATATTCGTCACCAAATACTGAAAGAATCAGTTGATACCACAGTCTTCTCCCGTCATTGCTATCAGGATGTCCGCCAATTCCTAGATCATCTGCAAGTCTTTCATCTATCTCACACATTCGATGTCTGCCCATTCTCAAATGCCATAGACAAATTACAATTATTCCATCTATGGGCATCATGTGTAGAGCCAGGCCAGTAGGCAACAATATTTAGGATTTGATTTTTAGCATTACATACACATTGTATGTTACGAGTATGGTGGCCCTTTCTACATACATACAGGTGTTCGTCCACAGATGGCGCTTTTAAAGTTCCGTCGACCGCACCGAGAACCAGAGGAAATTCCTTAATATCATAAAAATCGAACATCACAGCTTGTCTATTTTCTACAGACATCGGAAATTTCACATAGGTGTGTGTTCTATCTGCTAAGGCTTTTTGAAATGGTGCTGACACATCTTGAAACTGTCATCTTACTTACACCATGTTCGTCCAATATCACAGTCAAATAGCTTCCGCTGGCAAAATACCTCAAAGCAACCATGACTTGAAGGGATGCCGATAGAGACTGTGACCTTCTTGTTGGTTTTTCATCTTTTAGTTCTTCATATAAAACCAATATAGTGGGTAGATTAAGGCGATAACTCTTAATTATTTCTTGGTCGCTCATGAAATCCAAAGGATTTGATCTGTCCCGTACAATCGTCTTGTAAACTCTTGTAGTTGTTGTCTCTGTTTATCTCTCATATGGAGTAACAACGTCATTTTTCCAGTTTTATAGAGAGCAAAATGAGTGGGTAGGACCTCTCTTAGAAGGAAAACAAAACGAAGGCTTGACGAACCCTTTTTGTTACACTCTTTAATCTCTATGGTTGCTTTACGAGTACTTAATAATTCGCCAAAATTTACGAATGGATTGGAGTTACAGGCCATTGGTAAGATTGCTTTAAGAACAGTTCTTAAATTGTGTTCGTAGACAAAGAGTTAAGGGCTGTCAATCATTCAACGACTGGTCTACGACTGCTCCTTGGTACCCTCGTAAACTTTAAGATATTCTTAACTCTCTCTTATCTCTTCAAAGTGCTTCTTGGTACTGGCCCCAGGACCCGTGTGTACGAAGGTATCCTAAGAAATATCCTAAGATGTTACTTAGGACGTGACTTAGGATGATCTTATGACATTACTGAGACATGCCATATCGCGTTCAAAAAGCTATCTTAGGATGATCCTAACTTCTGCCAACGTAAGAGCATTTTAAGAAGATCATAAATATATATATATTTGGTGCTTGACTTTAGACGGATATATTTGTAATGTATTACTAAGACATAAAAAAATGTCAAAGAAAATAAATTAACTATACATAGTACGCTCATACTTTACGGATTTGAGTAAAAACAGGGCATTTTCATTTCTTTTTACAAAAATGTATTGTGTGTTTTAAGCACGTCACAATAAACACACTCGGGTAGTTATCTAAGGCCGTGTTCATATTAGAACTAAACTTTTTAATTGTGGCCCACCATATCATTTTGCTTTGTTCGTTTACGTTAATTTGTTGTCATTGCACAACAAATATTTTTATACAATATTTTCAGAAATGATGTAAAATGAAGAAAATGAATCCGAATTTACAACATGTCGAATATGTGTCAAAACTCTTATAAACTTGTCGGATATTTAAAACTCTACCAACTTCACATATGAAATGTACAAATGACAAAAAATATCTGAATTGCCCTAACAAGAGTTCATAAAGGATGTACCCACGCGCTGGAGTTCTACACATACAACAAACACTGTTTAATTTGCCCGAGCAAGAGTTCATACAGGATGTACCCACGCGCTGGAGTTCTATACACAAACAACAAATACTGTCTGACTTTCCCGAGCATGAGTTCATGCAAGATGTACCCACACACTAGAGTCTACAAAAAACAACAAAAGGTATCTGACTGGTCCGAGCAAGAGTTCATATAGGATGTATCCAGGCCCTGGAATCTACACAAACGACAAATAATGTTTGACTTACGGGAGCAAGCAGAATGTACCAATACCCTGGAGTTCTAAACAAACGGCAAACACTGTTTGACTTGCCCAAGAATGAGTCATACAGAATTGGCCCATACGCTGGAGTTCTACACAAACGGCAATCACTGTTTGACTTGCCCGAGAATGAGTTCATACAGAATTGACCAACATGCTGGAGTTCTACACAAACGGCAATCACTGTTTGACTTGCCCGAGTATGAGTTCATACAGGATCTACTTACGCACTGGAGTTCTACATAAACGAAAAACCCTGTTTCACTTGCCCGAGCTCGAGGTCATGCAGGATATACTCACGCTCTGGAGTTCTAAGCAATCGAAAAACATTGCTTGATTTGCCCGAGCACGAGGTAATACAGGATGAACTCACTTACTGGAGTATGACACAAATGACAAACACTGTTATACTTGCTCAAGCATAAGTCAATACAGGAAATAACCCACGCAAATGATGCCATGATAGACCAAAAAATACAAAAGGCCCACAATAGTAAAATATCTGTTTTTCTAGAGTTTACCGATCGATGTTACAACTAATATGTGTGCTTAGAAGGATATTTTGTATTCAATCAAATTGAATCTGATTGCGAATATAGATTAATACAGTTGAACATTATTCATGACGATAGCCAAATTCCACTTGAGCCAAAGTCACGTTATGATGTTAAGGAGAGTAGCGTTGTTACTTCACAACAAGTTCCTGCATCACTACTAGATCCAAGGTATAAAAGCTTGAGTATCCTATCAGAAGACCGTAGACATTGTAGAGGAAGAATTTGACGATCTTCAATGTGATCTCTTACACAAGCCACAAGATGAAATACCTGTCGGAAAGAAGCCGAAAGTTCAAAGGTCATTGCGATGATCTATCAACCTGAAAGTGAAGTTTCAATTTAATAAGGCTAAACATGTAATTCATCAATAAACCCATCTATTTTCGCTGGTCGATATCACTTCGTCATAAATCGGTTCTTAATTACTCACCTATAGATTTATGAATGCGCGAAAAAAGTTCGTGATAGTTGCAAGATTGTAGACGTCTTGTGACTTTGTTTTAGTAATTTGAAAAGAAATATCTTCAATAAAATTCATGACTGCGATAAATGAATATAATTACTATTACTAATTTTAACAGCCACAAGGAGATCAAAAGGAGTATCTAAATATAGACACTATATTGTCAAGTTTGAAACCGGGGAATTTTGAATTATTTTTTTGGAAAAAAAATCAACCTCTGTGAAAGTAAATGATTTTGATATTTATTCAGTCATGATGAAATGAGTAAAAAAATGTGTAGATCTTTTTTATTTGTAATTTTTTTCAGTCTATTTTAAATTATTATAATACATTTTTTTAGATATGAGAAATTCTAAGTGTCCGCATTTAGACAAGGGAGTCACTGAAATGCGGACACACGAAAATTCAAACAAGTGACTCTTCATAGTCTGTATTTGTAACTTGGAACGTGGCCTTTGACAGTCTTATACACTTTTATGTGATACTATATACACAAATGTATACGCTTACAGTCTAACTAAGCTGGCGACTATGTTGGGTCAAATAAATAATGCAGGCCTGCCGAAGCAATTTTTCAAAGGGGACTTTCAGAGGAGTATCACGAAAAAAATGTATAAATTGGTTAAGATCTAGAAGTTTCAGTTGAGATCTTTTTTTCATAGTCAAGTCCCCCACTATTATCTATCTTAGAAACGGTATTGATCTCCCATAGGGATGATTTCCAGTATATTGGTATACGGGGCTGTACGGCAGATTCGGGTGCTTATTTCAGAAATTTTGTGTATTTAATTGATTTCTATATTGTTTATTGGGTTTATGATCTCTCGTATAAGAATAATGTTGACTGTCTTTTCCAGCTCGTATACAAATTGTGAGAAGGTGTATTAAAAGTTAGTCTAAAATTTATGATGAATACATTAAAGAAATTTTAATATGCCAGATTTCAGGATTGCCCCTCCAGCCTCTACTAATACAATGAGTGTCTACCTTCAGTGGTTATTGGTTTTCAAACTAATTTTTCTGCCACTGTCGAAATGGCAATCTACAGAAACTATAAATAAAGCAACAATTTAATATCATATTGATCATTCAGTCGTTATTCTTGAAATCTCAGAAATAGTGGCACATCATTTGTATTCATTTTTTTTTAATTTATACAAGCCCAAATGTGACACAAGTCATAGGCACTTGTTACAACTTGTAAAAGCTAGTTATACAAATAAGTAAATACCCAAGTTACTGTCAATTATGTTTCTGCATATGCGCATTTGGACAACTTATGTCTCTTCAGTGCAGATAAAATCTAAATTTTTGGAAGACCATCAACTGTTTAAAAACTGATAGAGGGCAAATAACCAATATGATCTAAATGTCAAGCCAAGTCTAATACATATAGAATCGACCAGTTGATATGGATTTCAATCCATATCGTGTTGTCGACAACGCCGATCGTCTGAACAAACTGGACTACTTTGTTACTATTACTTTCGTAACAATTCACAATGGAATGTAGAAGCATTTTATTGATACAATAAATTATCTTTGGTGATTGAATCGTTTCGTCACGTTATTATTTTTACTGTTAACCATTCGTGATTTCAACAAATAAACAAGTATAAGCTTTTTAAAAAAAAAAAAACCTTACCGCTTTTTAGCTTTTAATTATTTTCCTTAAAAAACGTTATATGTAAGAGAACATAGACTAGTACAGGAAAAAAATACTTCGAATTTAAATATTTGCTTGGGTAAATGATAACCACCTTCATTTTCAGATCTTATAAATATGTAAACAAAACCAAGACAAAATGCGATGAAACAAGGCCTCACGATTCGTAATTTAACAGACATTGTTTTACAGAGGAATTATACGATAATGCACCACACTAACTAACTGTGAGGTGTTTAACGTTTTTGACTATCTTTGTAGGTCTCGCACGGACACTACGATACGACATAAATATATAAAATTTCCATTGCTATAACTACAAAAGGTAATTAGTTAAATTCAAACTTTCAAATTAATAGTCAATCTTTGTATATTCCTTCAAAATTTATACAAAATATTTAAATTAAACATTATTTAATTGAATGTTTAAACATACAAATATTTTAATTTCATACTATTTCAGAAATTGTGTGAATGTCAAAAACAATAATTAAAGAGCAGATAATCCTGTCTCTTTGATCATCAAGGCCAGGCTGTAGGTCATGTTGGTACTCTATGAAATGTGATTTCTTGTGCTGGGTACTTTTCGTGCATCAGGTGATTTTCATTTGTATATAAATATAAGGTTTTAGAAAGTTTACGGGATTCATTATCTCTAGAAAAGTAAAAACACTACTTCTATGAACATTTCACAACAAATTTATGAAAAACTAGAGTAATGACTGTCGGAAACGACAGTGATCCCCGCACCCCCTGTTTGACACAGAAAACAGCTATAGACCCTGGGAATAATTTTTCTTAACATTTTTTAAATTAAACTATTGACAGTCACCATTTTCACCATAAGGAATTAAAGAATATATGGTTGTTAGGCAGAATTCCAAAAAATAAGTAGTCTTTGAGACTTTCAGGAATTTTACCAAACTTGGAATCATATATTTTGAAAAATCAAGTTTGTGAAATGTTTCTTCTAATTCTAACAAATTTTTTAACTGTGGTTTCAATGTAGAATTCCCTAAATTATGTGGTCTTTGACACTTTCAGGAAATTTACCAAAATTGGAATCAAATATTTTTGAAATTCAATTGGTGAAAATGATTGCCCTAATGGAAACAAACCCTAACAGCATGGTTGCTAGGTAGAATTCCAAAAAATTGGTGGTCTGTGACACTTTCAGGAAATTTACCAAAATTGGAATCAAATATTTTTGAAATTCAATTGGTGAAAATGATTGCCCTAATG
>MJUU01042434.1:0-10248 GCA_002080025.1 Modiolus philippinarum
TGAATTATTCAACCCATATTCGGGCATTCCCATTAGAATTCTTATTTCTGATAATAACACCAGAATCTCCTGCAAATGGAATACTGATTATTTGTAACAATTATATTAATTTCAAAAGGGATGCATTTTCATTGAATCCAGAATAATCAAGATATTTTGAGAGTTAATTAGACTTCATGTATTTCCGTAAAGTTTCGTCTCATTTTGGCAGTGTTGTACATTAAAGTCATGTTGATCTCCTTCGTAATGATATTATTTGTCCAGTTTGAGAAAAACATGCAAGTTGTTTATTGGAAAAATTACCGAATGAAAATATGAATGTACTAACTGTTTCGACTCCTCTTCAAACACTTTTGAAAACAACAATTGGCAAAAATACACGAAGTGTGAAAAGAATCAATTCTTTGTTTCATTGTATATTTATTTATTGAAATTTATTTCCTGAAAAAAGTTTATAAAAATATTTTATCCGAACCCCCCCTCTGGATCCACCAATGTACACACATTAAACATACGCCAGTGTACGTTTTTCATTCTACAAATAATTGTTTTCATTTTAATTATTAAAACTATAGTAACAGTAAGTCACTTCGCAGTTGATGTATAATATGAACTCATAACAGATCTTCTGATTAAATAGATGATGTTACTTATAGGTAATGTTTTATGTGTTACCGATCAAAGTTCGTAATATTTAATGTGTAACCGATCAAAGTTCGACTCTACGATGAATTTAATTAAGCAGCTTCCACTAGTTTTACTTATGGAAGCTGCTGAGATAAAAATTTTATTCATCGTTGTGTCGAATTGTGTGGAGAGCTAAGCATAGAGAGGAATTTAACATTTGAGTCGAGGGATGAACGTCCAGATTCATTGATTAGCTACCTATGAATGATTTGCTACCTATTACACTGGTTGCCTGTCTGTAAAAGACCTAGTTAGATATAATAATATCCTCAAAAGACTCTAATGCTATCTTGTTTTCGTGCATTTTTTTGTGATTTTAATAAAATACAGCACATTTTTTACAACAATCACATAGTAATATTTTTAAACAATTGAATATTAGAATATTAATTCAATTCTTTGAAGCAACAAGTTGTTATAAAAATTTTAAATCCAAAATAGAAAAAAAGGGGTAGATAACTGCATTTTTTTAAAGATTTAATAAAAAAAATCATAATTTCAGCGGATCGGAGGTAGCGCGGTGGTAGCGTCTCGGGATATCATGCAGACGGTCGGGGTTCGATTCTTACTTACGGGACACATTTTTGTTTTTGTATTTTTTTCCCTATGATTAATTTACATAAATATGTACCGAGTAAGGCAAATGGCTGCGGCTAATATATGTATATATATATATATATATATATATATATAAAGTCTGAAGACAGCGACCAACTTGGATGACTTATAATTTCTTTATAAGTAAATAAAAATATCACAACTTTTGTGTATTTGGGGTAGCGCAGTGTAACGTCTGCGGTTATCATAAATAGCCTTTATATAAAGAGGGTCGGGAGGATCTTTTTGGGGACGTCGAGATTGGGGTTTTTTAACGGGAATTCGGGATTTGGATAAATTTGATCGGGAATTCTAGATTAAAACGAAGTGAGAATCGGGAAAAGTTACATTTTTTTCGCCGGGAATTCGGGATATAAAGTTAACGGGATTATTTGTTTTAGTTCAACAAAATACATTTAATGTCAAACCTCACGCTGTTTCATATCAGTCGGAGAACAGGAATGTCTAATTTATACAGTTTTTAAGATGTAAAAACCCACAATTTCAACGTCAAGAGGATTGACTGAAAACTTCACAATACTCAGCTTTCTCACAACACGTAATTCCTATCGATCTGGCAAAACACCTCGGGTGTCGTGTTGTGTCTGATGCATGGACTACATCTAACATATCTTTAAAACAGTGTACGTCATTTTACGCTATCCAATTACCATGCGTTCATTATTATACCCCAGCAAACGAAATTTGGGGGTATATAAGAATCACCCTGTCTGTCTGTCCGTGCGTCTTTCTGTCTGCCCGTCTGTCCACACTTACCTTGTAAGCGCAACTCCTCTTAAACCATTTGAAGGATTTTGATGAAACTTTACGCCAAGGAAGGACACTATATGCAGATGTGCATGGAGAAATATAATTATTGTCCAACACCATAAACGGGAGATAATTTGACTTTTACTTTTTATTGATTCCAATTGCAAAGATTACCTCGTAGGCACATCTCCTCTTGAAGCACTGGAAGGATTTTAATGAAGCTTTACACAAAGAAAGGACACAATAAGCAGATATGCATGAAGGAAAATTATTATTGTCCGACACCATGAAGGGGATGTACAATTTAATTTTGACTTTTCATTGTTTCTTTATGCAAAGATTACCTTGAAAATAGGAACCGTTACATGTACCACACACAGAACAGTAAAAATGCGCTAAATTTTAATTTCTTTTAATTAGTTACATTTTACAGAACTGTATGTGTAGTTAGATTTCCATTTGAAGAAGTGACCAAACACATAAGAAATACATAGCCTAAATATTTTACGCGTCGATGTGCTTCGATAATAAAAAAAACAAAAAAAAAAAACAAAAAAAACCAAAAAAAAACAAAAAAACAAAAAAACAAAACAAACAAAAACAAAACAAACAAAAAATAAAAAAATAAAAATAAAACATATGTGGAGCCTTGTACTATGTCAGCCAACACTAGTTGAGGTTTGTGTATTGTCAATAGTTCATCCCTTTTCTTCTTTAATTTCTTTCCCTGTAGATTTTTACGATATAAATTGTCAGAATCTCAGAAAAAAAATGCATGTAATTAAAGCTACACATTCAAACTGTATCCCTTAGGGTACGACCATTGGGTTTGCGGTGGGGGGGGGGGTTGGCTTGGGCGATCATACAGAACATACAGAGACATACAGAAACACATTGCCTTACAATAAAATATCAACCAAGACAGCTAAATAAGCATGTGTTGGATCTTATATGTTAACCGATCGGGCATCAAAAAAGGTCCCAACGGTGTTGTGCAGACGGGCTGTGAGGCCCATGAAAGATTTATGTATGCTGTCGTGTTGCTCGATACACCACCTTTCACGGCCCAGAAGATAGGTTGCCCAGGACTAAGCATTAATCCTTGGTGTACGTGCAAACTGAATGGTAATTCTGTTTACACCTTTTAGTGATTATTGGTGGATACATATATTGACGTGCTTTACACAACTCGTTTGGTATTTTTAGATGATCAATTAAGATTGGGCTTTCAGGCCCAGAAGTTTCAATCTGACACTATACGCCATTGTTAACCCTTTCCCCGTGACGAGACCTAATTAGCTTGTAAAAAAAACTAAGTCCTTATATGTAAACGATCAAAATTAGTCCCCCATGTTTTTTTTGGTCTACTCAATGGGCTGATTTTGATCGTATCTTGTAGGAGGTGTTGTTTAGTCCTAGGAAATAATTTGTATCGGTCTACGTGGGTCCATCGGGGCGGGCAAGGTCAAAACGTAATAGGCGCGCCCAGGTCGCATCATGCCCAAAATGTACGAAAGGACGTCTGATTTGAACTCTCCGACATCCGCGTCGTCTTTTTTCTCCCCGCTGATGTTTATCAAAATCGAAGCCGGAAGCGGTGCCAGTCCTTCAAACATTATGTGTAACTTATCGTGAGCGGACTTTTATTCTAGCTAAAGTCCTTTGATAGTCCCATTTAAGGTGTCTGGCCATAAGTGGGAAGCAAAATCTAATACTGGGGCCTATGGAAACCAAGATTGTTTTCTTTGAAACCACAAGGCCAATAAGAGCCAAACTTTGTTTCAATAGTCCTAGAGGAGAACCCTTTCAAAATAATATCCGTTTGGCATGCACATGATCCAAAATGGCCATAGGTGGGTAACATACATGGAGTTCAACATTTGTCCCTATGGGAAAATCATTTAAAATCTTTTCTGAAACCTCTTTGTCACTTAAAACAGATGTCTTTATTTAAATATATTTTATTCAAATAATATGAATAGGATTGGATAGCAGGCCGAAACCTATATACATCCTCTCCTTACAAAGGCAACATATAACAATAATATACAGGTCAATATACAGTCAAAGGGACATAATTCAAAATAATTTACACATTGGAAATATTAATACATATATTGTAATAATAATTTTTGCCCCTTCATAAAATTTTATTTACTAGTATAATTGAACTTTAAACTATTTGTCTGGATACTTAAATCAGTTGCCAAAAGATGTCAAATTAAATAGTGTACCCATTCAGAAGGTTTTTCCAAATTTGTTAAAGTTGTATAGTAATGAACATTAATAAATAAATAGAATGGGTTATATTTCATTAATAAGTATTTATCATTTTAATTTTTGTAAAAAAAAAAGAACAAGGAAGAAAAATTAGCAAATGAAAAAACTTTCAAATTAATAAATAGAAGTGAAAAGTATTTTCTGAGTATGCAAATATAATACTAAATAAATAAAATAAAAATAAGAAAATAAAATAAAATAAGAATGGGTACTAAATCAGTCCACTACTACAGTGTTTATTCAAAATTAGAAAACATTGTATTAAACCTATTACTATTTTTAATGGACAGCAAAAACTAATGTTTCATTCTGCTTATAATTTAATAATTCATTCCCGTATAAAATGTTTTGGATGCAAAAATCAATGTTGAGTTCGTTGCAAACAAATTGCAATGGTATTCTTACAGTTGCATGAATAGGGCAAGAAATAGAAAAGTGATAATTATCTTCAACCGTATCCCCGCAGTGTGGGCAGAATGGATTGTCAGACAAGAAATGAGAGTGTAGATGTGAATTTAGATTACTAGCCTCATTTCTTAGCTGGCAATATATTATGTTTTCTTTTCTGTTTCCAATATTAAAATATTCGGGTGACCTTCTAAGATCAGAGTTTAAACTTCTCTTAAATGAAGGAATAGACTGACAGGACTTGACAGCTTCATGTAAAGAATTCCATACACGTATAGTACTAGGGAGAAAACTATTATAGAATACTGATGTATTACAAAAGGGGACCCGGAGATTATTATTTGATATATTTTGACGTAGATTATATTCATGTACATTTACAGCATATGGTTGCACAAGTCCATATAAATAGGGAGTAGAATGACCATTTGATATCTTATTCATGAGAATAAGCTTGTGTTTTTCTCTCCTTTTATAGAGCGGTTGTCTTCTCAGCAGCAATATGTTCAATAAAATCCAAATTTGGTCATTTTGTAGTTTCCTTTCAAAATGTATCGACGTGTTTGAACTTAATCCGAGATGGCCGATCGCAGGAACTTATTAAAAATTTTTAAGTTTAACCTTAAACTCCTTAGAAAACATTCAAAGATCACTTCTGTGTTCAGAAGGCCAGTTTTGACGAAACGTGGTCAAAATAGTTATTGGATGGTCTATTTTGAAAATGTGTCCTTCTGATCCGAACCATATCTAATATGGACGTCAGCCAGTAACACACTTTGCCATTGGACTTATTGGACTTAATCATATTCAAACTAAAAGACCAATCAGAATGAAACTGATAGTCCTGTGAGAGTACCTTTTAAAAGTATGTCAGGTAGGTCCCCACAATGGCGACAGCGGGGAACATAAATGTAGTTTAATATTGAAACCAATGGGGAAAATATTCAGAGATCTTTCACATCTAATCGGAATCTACAAGGCCAATTACTTCAAAAGTTGGTCATAATAATCCTTGGTTGATATCCACCGAGTATGAACCCTATCCACCTTACTGCAATTGCAAGATTGAGAAATTTTTCACTTTTTGGAAACACATACAGATATCTCTTTAAATCCCCTGATTGGATTCAAATCAAACAAAGCATGAATGTCTCTTGTGAGGTTCTGACTTAGTGTCGCTACTTTTGCAATAGTATACCGTCCGAATGACCGTCAATGTGGAGTTTAGTTCAATATTGGACCTAATGGGTAATCAATATAAATATTTTCTAGTAGAGAAGCACTACTAAAATTTTAAGCAAACATATCATGAATGTCACTTAGAATATGTTGAGCCAATGAGACTTTCAGTTGTTTATCCTTCAACCAAGACTGCTGCCAACAGGGAAGACGGTTTCATAGTCCCTATTAACAATAAATTAAAGAACCTATGAATAGATTTGGACCAAGTTTTGTTACTTTAATGTTGATCTGCATTGATGATTGCCACCAGTGGGAAACGTTGCTTAACTATGGTACCAGTGGGGAAACTTAAAGAAATCTTCCTCTCTGAAACCGCTTGGCAAATTGAAACCAAATTGGGGATTGTAAATAGGTGAGCGAGTCAAGGTTCTAAGCCTTTAGTTTTAATGTGTCTTAGCTGCCGTTTCCCCTTCTACAGATACACAATCTATGATGTTTCACATTAAAAGCTATCAAAGCAGATTCGCGTATGGTCCCATGATCTTTTAAATAATCCCGAAATGTCAAATTAAATATAATTTAATTAAAAATCCAAGAACTTATACTTCAAATAGAACCTATTATTTTGCCTATTGTCTAATTTTGCTCCGCACAAATATCATTGCTTGTCTTAATAAACTAAAGAATTATTGATTTGGATGATAAGACTCATCGACAAATGATAAAATATATCAGCAGGTTGAAAAGAATGATTTACTGACAAGATGTGTTGTTACCAAAGATGTGATGTCATTATGTAGACTACAAGACAGCATCACATATATTCCAAGCGGACAGTCGTGTAGCTCAGGCGACTTCAACACTAGTAACTTCAGACAAATGACATGCGCTAACGGGAAGTGGATAGAACAAACCAAGGGTATGATATTGCAATTTGGTACATTTTTCAAACACGTTATAGTGGAAAGGAAAGGAAAAACAAAGTGAAAAAAATATAAGAAAACATATGTCCATTTCAAATTTTTTGTATTTATTGCATTATTACAATTTTATGCATATGTACGTACAATAGAAAAAAAGATGGGAAACGGGGAATGTGTCAAAGAGACAACGACAATGTACAACGTATTTACTTGCACGGATGCAATCTTTGACTAGTGCAAAGTTTGTTTAATTGAGTGCAAACGCAAATAAGCTCGTAAAACGCAAATAAGCTCAATTTTATATTCCAAGAGTGGCAATGCGTGCCATTATTAATATTTAAATAGGGAAATAAAACATCATCATCCTGTGTTCACTTGCACCATATATTTGCATTCGAGAAACATAGATTTTTTTCCATACATATTTAGAAGGAATTACGTTGCTTGCTTCGTTTTGGTTTAAAAGTTGTCATAAATGTAAGGTTTCAGGATGGTCACTCCTCAGGATTTTGAAACTGTCTCTGACTTTCGGAATTCTCTTATTTTATCAATTATGATGCATTAGAAAATTTTACATACTTACCCCCACTTTTGTTTTCAAAATATGGCAGTATACATCTTCTATGCATTTCTGACAAAATTTGATGAAATTCTTGATATGCATTCATCACATTTCAAAGGTTCAGAAGTGCAGAGTGAATGAAAAGTCTAGAGAAGTTCTGTTTCCCGCCAAAATTCCAGGTGTTTAAATATCAAAAACGGCAAACTGATATATCAATATTTTTTGCTTAAAATGATGTATGATCCATATTTTAATAAATAAAAATTATACTTTTAAATCCTTGATATAAAAAACTTGAGGAGTGACCATCCTTAAATGTATACTTCTTTCTTTAGTCATGTTTTAAATATGGATTTCCTTTTTTCTGAATTAAGATTGAATATTTAAGAGTATTAATAACTTCAAAAAATGGCATAAGATTAATTGATATAAAAGTTAAAAAAATGCAGTTTAAAGCGTAATTTAGAATCAGAATTCTCTGTTTAAAGAAATGGTTTTTATTTTTTTTTCTGTGTGCAAACTAACTTCCATTTATTTGGGCTAAGTATTATCAATTCTTTTATTCCTAAATTATCAGAATAATGCTTTTATTTTGCTTTTTTCTGATTATTATGTTCTCAATTATAAGACGTTGTTTCAATGTTCATTATGTAAACCAATGAAGCGAGTTTTATGTTCATAGATAAGGATTGTGCACATTAAATTTTAAAAATCACTGTTTCACATAAAAGAATGTCGAATGGAATGGTTTATGTGGCTATTATGAGTGGCCATTCATGTCATTGGCGGTATAAACCTACGGTATAGAAATTTTCATACCGTTAAAATAAGTTTTAATCTCGAAGCCATGAAATGGCTGGAGAGATGTTAATATGACAAGAAAAAATCACGTGAGGCTTCAAGCCTATTAACAGCTCTAAAAGATGATCTTCGTGCTTCCGATAAAATATAGTGCGCAACTTTCTTTCAAAATCGTAAACATTGTGTTTTTAAGTTAAATTTCTTCATTTTCTTGAGTTGAATACGGTGTTGTTATATTAAACTGAAAACAATATGCATTGTTTATCAAATTACTCGTTTTTTTATCAACGAACCTGTCGCGCAGTTAGTATTTGTCAAAGATGAAAATAACATTTGTTTACCTATGACAGTGTATTGCATATATTTATAGCAATGAAATCGACATACGGAAATCACGCAATCCGATTATATTACGGAATAACTTTATACATGCAGATGTATGCAGCAGTTCTTTGGATGACTGGAATACTACGAAATTTTGCTACGTGTAGATTTTCCGGGCTTCGAGATTCAGCTGCATCGGAGCTTTGATTAATTTTAATGGTATAGTTTCTTCTACCTTCTAATACTCGACAACCAATCAAAAGTGTCGTTGCATGATTGTTCCGAACTTTGGGGATGTGTCTTAAATGTGTAACCCGTACCCGTACCATGAATTTCAGTTCCCAAATCAATTTTTTGTGAATTAAAACTTCGTTTTATACCTAACTTCATAAAAAATTGCATGCTTAAGGAAAATATGTTACCGGTTGTCCGACTGTTTTTGTTTTGACCGATTGGAGAGGATTTTAATGCGGCAAGGCCAGTTTAGCCGAACCACAATTACCATGCGCCTGTCCGAAATCATGGAAATCGCAAGCACTAGTTTCCTTTAGAATGTTTCCGACATGCTTTTTATGGTTTATTCCCGGTTGTCCCACTTTTTAAAAAATATGTAGTTCTGATTGTCGCACATTTTTTTCATGTAATCAAGGATATTAAATAAACATTTTAATTTCTTGTTTATTTTAACAATATTGAAATATAATTAATTATTTTTAATTAGAGCATTTGTTTTTTTTTTAATTATAATATTAGTTTTAATAGTTATTTTTTAAAATATTTTTACAAAATAACTTTGTGATATCCATTTTTCCAATTTTTAAATAAGATTTTATCACTTTTGTTTATGTGTTAATTTTTGTTTCTATTTATCAACTTATTATATTATATATAATAATCAAATTAATCAAATTAAAGGATATTATTGATATGATAAGTCACTTATGTCGACAATGAAAGCGGTGGACAGAGCCTTGTTTACCAAGATTACCGTTTCCAGGTAAAGAACAGACGCAATGATAGAGTTTTTTGGAGATGTTCCACCAGAACCTGTCCTGCAACGATACGTACACTGAACAACATACCAACTGGTTTAAACCTGGTACATAACCACCCACCAAACCCAGCCAAACTTGAAGCAAACAAAGTTCTTCAATATATTAAAAAGAGATGTAGAGCAGAAACAACTCCTGTTCCTGCAATTTCCAAACAAGAAATAGCTAAATTACGTACGCCAGAATGGAATGATGACACCCAACGAATGGTTGAGCAGCTACCTAAATTTCCTTCAGCTAAATCTAGTTTATATCGCCAGCGAGAAAACCTCATACCACAACTTCCAACTTCACTTATAGACATAAATCTTCAAGATGAATGGACTCTGACTACTGCACACGATAGATTTCTTCTCATCAATGATGGTACATTCGACAGGATACTAGTTTTCGCCACTGACAACAGTCTACAACTACTTGCAAACAACGACAACAACACAATTTACGCAGATAGAACATTCTACACATGTCCATCACTCTTCACACAACTATATACTCTCCATGCACTTGTTGATGGTGAAATGTTTCCACTTGTTTTTGAAATGCGCATATGCAGAAAGTAAATTCACAGTAACTTCGGTATTTAGTTATTTGTTACCACTGGGTCGATGCCACTGCTGGTGGACTGTTAGTCCCCGAGGGTATTCACCAGCCCAGTAGT
>MJUU01042434.1:10547-28686 GCA_002080025.1 Modiolus philippinarum
AGTACTTCGGTGCTGACCCGAAAACCGATTATATTTGGAACCTTACAATATCTAAATTTTAGTAAATTTTGTTTAAAACTAAGGAGTATCTCCCTCATGCAAAGCTCTGTCCTTAGCTGATTTTGGCTTTACATTTAGATCATATTGGTTATTTGTTCTCTATCAGTTTTTAAACATCTTTGAGTTTCTGGTCTTCCAAATGTTTAGATTTTATCTGCACTGATGAGACATAAGTTGTCGAAATGCGCATATGCAGAAAGTAAATTCACAGTAACTTCGGTATTTAGTTATTTGCACTGCTACCCGGAAAGTCCGAGGACATCTACATCCGACTATTCGACCTTCTGAAGAATGCCTGCACTGAACATCAAATTCGACTTCAACCAACAACGTTTTTTTATTTATTACGAGACCGCCGTCCAGAATGCTGCCCGGGCTACTTTCCCTGGTATTGAAATCAAGGGTTGTTTTTTCCATTATACACAGTGTATATGGCGCAAGGTTCAGCCAACAGGACTTGTCACCAACTACAAAGAGGAACCAGAGATTCACCGACTTATTAGGAGAGCAGCAGTACTACCCCTGGTACCACAGGCCGAGGTAGAAGAAATATGGTTCAACGCATTGGAAGACATGGAGAACTCTGACTCAACCGCCAACATCACACCATTTACGGACTATGTTACAACATACTGGGTTGAAGGAAACAGACAGTTGTGGAACCACTACCAAACTGAAGGACCAAGGACAACCAACCACCTTGAGGGACGGCACAGCAGTATGAAGAAGATGATTCAGGTACCACACCCAAACATCTACAAGTTACTCGA
Source organism: Modiolus philippinarum (assembly GCA_002080025.1). Lineage (NCBI taxonomy): Eukaryota > Metazoa > Mollusca > Bivalvia > Mytilida > Modiolidae > Modiolus > Modiolus philippinarum. Next base: position 11,378 of record MJUU01042434.1, read on the forward strand.
CCACTTGAAAGAAGAAAAGGCAGCCAACGAAGTCACACTTATCCAATACCGAGCCGGAGGAGTACGACCAACCAAGAGACGGAAGTATGTACATGTACAACTGGGACAACGACTTCAGCAACTCAAACAACAACTACTCAACAGAGAATTGTGTGTAATTCAGTATGCGGACACTGCTTCATATTTGTTACATTTGAACTAATTTGTTACTATTTGTGTATTTAAATGTGATTATGAGTGTGTTTTATCGTGGGACTTATAGTGCTACATGTATATGTATGTATGAAAATTTCAATGACAAATATTATTTTGTTTCATTTATATTCATTGATATTGTTATAATAATGTCTTATGCATTGACAAAATAAAATGTTGAAGAAAAAAACTGGGTTTTTTTTATTGTCATATTATTTACCTATAAACATTACCTGTAATTTAAAGTCATCATTAATTCAATGTTTTCATAAACAAAACACTGTCAAAACAATTCTTATACAAACATTCCCAATTGTCCCACATTTTTTTTTCTTACCTTTTTACCTGTAATTTCAAAAAGTGGGACAATCGGGAAGACACCCTTTTTATGGAATAATTTGTTTGTACGACTGCAAAGTCGACAGGGATGACGAAGTAGGATAATATCATGGTTTAATCATTTAGTGGATGCTAAAGTGTAATAGACTTAGTGTAATTGTGGTGTTATTGGCGTTGCCTGATAAAATGCATTTATACGATCGGAAATCAATGATAGAAATACCCGAACATTTTTGTACAGATTTCTATTTCGACAACTTATGTCTCTGCAGTGCAGATAGATATCAGACATTTGGAAGACGGCATTTGGAACTTTTTTAGCTTTTCCTTCAAAATATGCCGTTTTTTTTTTAATGTTCAAATTATTAACTGAAGTTAAAAGTTCTTGATGTATAGTTGACGTCTTTCCAATTGCAAGGGAGTGCAACTGAAACTTTTTTGCCTGTTTGGTGTAACCACTTCATATCATCAGATTTTGTTCTGTAACGTCACAAGTGGGACAACCGACGACCAATTTCTAATCGGTAATTTGTATGAATTTGCTCTGAACTACAGTATCACTGAAAAAATAAAGGGTCATTGTCAAGATCTCACGTGCGCGTTGCTATGTCGTGTTCATATGCATTATACATTGAACTGATGAAGAATACATATTAATTTTTGCAATTAACAATTTCTTTACGATGCTTACTATGCATCATATAAATGCTTTATTCGAAAAATGAAAATGTGAATCATGCCTGTTCCTTTCGCCGGTTATTTTGATTTAACATTATAAAATATATAATGAGAAGAACACTAAAATTTTTGTATCTTTTTGTAAATAACATGGGGATTATGACAATTTCTTGCATGATATTATATCCAATGTAGTTCCATAACTTAGCAAAAATTCAAAGAATTTGAAATAAATTCCTCGTATTTTGTATTTGTGTAAGTTGCCATGTTATGCTTGTTCAAATGTTTCCATGAGTGAAATATCGATAGACGTGCCAAAAAACCTAGTTGGAAGAATCATTCCATTCGATTGTCAAAGAATCCCAGAAAAAGAGAAGAAAAGGTCTACGGTTATTTGAAAAAATATCAAAATTAACGCGCTCTCAATAAAGTTATGGATTGATAAAGAAGGGGAATTCATGTGACCATTGTTGCCATTATTTTGCAACAAGACGAGAAACCCATCTACATTTGATGAGTAAACATGATACACATCGTCGGAAACCCACGATCGGCCGCGCTACCGCTTCGCTATCACTGGTAGCAAATCGAGAGCGCAGCCGATCCTGGGTTTCCGACCATATCGACGATGCATGACATCCCAAGAAGATACCCATCGAAACAAAACGTCTTACAACGAAAATGTTCGATTAAAAGTTCTGGTCCTATTTTTAATCCGTTGTCTCCCCATCCGCCTGCTGCCGTTTACTTTTAATATAAATATTTTTTTATTTTAAACCACAGGGGCGATTGGATTTAACCTTGGTCGCATTAGTCCTTTTGTGGTCCCTTTTAAAGATTGTGTCAGGTTGCACCCGATCGAAAATGGCTGCCAGTGGAGAAAAGAGTTTAACTTTGGATCATATCAAGGTCTATTAAAATATTTGAAAATGACACCCTTAAAATTGAAATTATTTTGACTGTCTATGTTAGCTGTCGTAAGCCTTACAGCTCGTGCGAGTTTCGTGTTTAGTTTGCATTGTATTTCTCTGGCAATTGTTTATTTTGCAGGTGTTTTATTGGCTTACATGGAAAACCTTTTTGGGTTTGTCACATGAAATTTGATTAAAACATATTTTATTTGCTCAAAAACATAAAGCAAAACGGAAAAGACACAAGTTAATCAAACCAAGATCGTCTTCTCCTTAAATACAATATAATACAATAGTATACAGGCATGAGAGTTCACTAGCAGAGAGAAAATAGTATTTTTAGAGCAAAAACAAGAGGGTGAGAAAAGAAAAATGAAAGATAAGGGAAAGACACAGCATTTACGTCTGATTATGTGTGTATGTGTCTGTGTGGATCGTACATGTAAATAATCATACAACAAGAAATCTTTGTGATTTTTTTTATATATTTAAATACCACCTTAAATATGCAAGACTCAAATCTGTGTCCTGACGTAAATCTGTGTCCATCCGCTAATCTGTGTCCAATTTTGACGTCACAATATACAAGTTTTGAAAGTATATCTTATGACGTCATGGTATGCTCAAATCTATGCCGTTTTGAAATATCTCAAATCTGTGTCCTTTTTAACCCTAAAATCTGTGTCATTTTACTAAACTGTAATTTGTCATGAAAAATGAATCGAAATTGGTGACTTCAAGATGAACAACATCATTAAAAACGTTTCATTCTATAAGTCATGTAGAAATACGACCAAAACTCAAATCAAATATGTAGTGTATTTTACACCAGGTGGGACGAATTAAAAAATATATAGGCAACTAAAAGATAAAAGAACAGCAATTCTATTTTTACCACATAATAAGGATTATATGTGTCTTGTACATTTATTACATGTAACAAAGACTAGTGTAAATAAAAATCAGAGAATGATTCCTTGATCATAAATATTCTACGTCAATTTTTAATAACATTTTTCTTCATCTTTCAAATATAAATTCGTCTTAAAACTAATGTGTGAATGCGCTAACTGGTCGGAACAATTTCATAAACATAAAGTTTATTTTCGACTTAGTCATAACTGAATGTCTAATTCTATTTTTTTTTCATAAATATTTTGCTGTAAGACATGTTATCCTTGATGCTTTGACATACTCCTTCCTTTCAGAAACAACGGCAGTAGAATCCCGAAACCATTTGCACAACATTGTACAGCTCTGCAAATATATGGTGTATATGTTGTGTACAAGTTGTAATTTTGTACAAATTGTAATTTGTACAAAAATTTTGTACAAATTATGAATTGTATTTTCAATTTGTACAAAATTAGCTTGTACAAATTATAATTTGTACAAAATGAGCCCAGAAATCACTTACAACTTGTACAAGACTAAAGTAATTTGCTTAACTTTGTTTCAAATGATGAAATTAATGGAAATATGTTTAGCAAATGGTGAAATTTATGAAAATATTTTTATTTTAATATAATAGAGCAAGCGCGACAATTTTACTTAATTTTGTAGAATTAAAATTTATGTATGAATAATGTTATCAGAGCAATATACAGAACCGTTTTCAACTCGAATGCTTTCAGCAGGTTTTCCCTGAAAGTTCCGTGTATGACAACTACACTAATTCAAAAATCGACTGAAGTTCCTTTTATGTTGCTTTTTATTTATAGTGAAGCCGGGTGAATATGTGCTGCAACAAGATTCTTTTCAAACAGAAATATTTGAAATATCTGTATTTTGATGAATATCAGATGAAGTTTGAGTTTTTACAACCTATGGATGTTTCAGAAACATTGTCGCCCGTAAATGTTAAGTGTCCAGTATAATTCCAGCTTGATAGTAACCCCTATTAAGCTTAGTTCTCGGCAATAAGAATTGCCCGGTTCAGAATTCGCGTATAAGTGGTTTAGTCCGGTCCAATTCGTTCAAATTCGATCGATATTCATGTAAATAACACACGAGAAAATCTACCTGAGCATGAATAAACGAAAATATTGTACCAATAAATTTAAATTTTGTTATTTTTGCGTCAATACTGTCAATATTACAAGCTGCCAAAGGTTGTGTATTTCCAGAATTACAATGCATGTTGATATTCGATTAATTTTCCCCTATCAGCGTTCTTAAGTAACGATTTATTTGAATAAAAACCCGTTCACTTATTCTTTTGTTAGGGATAATCATTTATTAGATATGAGAAAACTGGCACTTTATTTTTACTGGATAACGTTTTGGTAACTTTCAATTTCCGTTGGATTCGGTTTAGTCATGTTTTAGAGTAATGTTTAGGTCGGTTGAGAATAACCTTTTCGTTATGATTCAAACCTTATAGCTTGTGCTTATTACTATTAAAAATGTCAAGAAATGGTTATTTTTTTAAATCGTTATCGTTACTTATGACTCGACTACTTATAAATGAATACTGCTTGCTTATAAAAGTGGAATTTACTTTGTTTTCTAGTCCACCACCTGCTTATTTCAACATGACAGAGTCATGAAAATTATTTCTTTTTATTTGTCGTACTTTGTCTTCAGTATGATTTTTTTTTTATTTAAAATGTATGTATAACTGAAATTTGAAAACTTAGGTTCTTTGATATGCAGCTTTCTGTTATGTATTCAGATATATTTGAATATAATTGATTTTGGCGGCCACTTCTTTAAATTATATACAGGCTGGAAATACAACTAAAGGAGAAAGGCGTTGGAAATTCAAGAGATCTTTCGTTAAATGCTCAGTGTAACCAAACTGAAGATTGTAAGGGATAAAACATATATAACTATCATTAAAATGCAAATTGATGAAAAGTATATACATTTTACCCACCAATACTTCTATCGAAAAGCAATTTGAATGTAACGAAAGATGCTTCTTGAACATTCAACGCGTTTTAGCTCATCTGCATAGCCTGTGTGAGCTCTTGGCATCGGTCAACCACCAGTCCGATGTAAGCTTTACTGACAGCTTTTCTTATTTAAACCATAATTCATCATCATTGTCACTTTTAAAATGAAAATCTTTGTATTTTATCCAAGATAGCCCATTTCCATGGAACACAGCATAACCGGATTTGGATGAGATGGCGTTCCAGGGCTTTGAAAGCTCTTTTCCTGGAAAAAAATTTCGATTTTCGTGCAGAATTTCGGTGAAATTTGACAAAAATGGTAGTGGACAGGCTAACACGGATCCAGCCGTTGGGAAATACATTTAAGTTTCTTATATAGGATAGCTATGCCATTTCATAGTTGGTAACATCGATTATTGGTTTGCCCCTTTTGTGATTTTTACATTCTTACCACATCCAATATGGAAGATTCAGTGATTTCTTTGATAGAGCAAGGTTGCTCACAAATAGACTACTTTAACATGTCATTTTACACTTAACTTGAAGTCACCACTCTAGAATTTTACGGTCGACACTACCATCTTGTGGACCGCTATGGGATACCTGTTTCCCAAATTAGCAAATATCTTTCAACGCTTAATCGTTGTTTCCTCTACCTTATTTGACTTTATTACCGGAGTTAACATGTTCAACACGGCGGTTGTATTATAAAAAGTAGGAGATGCTTACTCTGTCGATGCAACTGATCTCACCCATGGTTTTTATTTGGTCCGTATTGTTCATCTTTGTATGTGTGTGTGCCTTCATTTTTTCTGTGTCATATTCATATGTCGCTGTTTCCTTTTTTTTCCTTTTTCCGATGTTGTCGTTGTCCTTGGATTGTTCGCATTTGATTGACGGTTCGGTTCTCACTTAATTTCCAAGATTGAATACCATAAACTATGCTTCGAGACGAAGGCCTTGCTTTTATTTCATTTTTTTTTTTTTTTTTTTTTGCGTATTGAAACGAAATTTTTGTAGAAGTGAGTTTGGATATTTTGTTTCATACTTTCAGAGTACATCTGCAAAAGAATGCCGTAGCAAAAAAGGTAGAAAAGAAAGAAAATTTACAATCAAACCCCCCAAACAGGACAATATCACAAATGGAGACAACATGATTAAGATTAAACAACAAAATAAATGAACAAGAACAATACAAAACTAAAGCACTAACAATGTGAACTCACAAAAAAACTTGATGCACCATCAGGTTTGTATATCTGCTCCCCGCGTGGCATCCGTCACACTGCCAACAATAACTTCGGTGTAAAGTCATAGTCGATGTTTGTCAGTTCTTTAATAAACCCTGGTTCTACTCAAAAATATCCAGTATCATTTGCGAAATGAAAACATTCGTAACTATCTCTCAAATCATAGTGGTTACAAGGTTTCAGAGGAGATAATCAAAATACTAGTATTTCTTTATTGTGTCCAATAATAAATAACTAAATACCGAAATTATTGTGAATTTATTTTCTGCATATACGCATTTCGACAACTTTTGTCTCTTCAGTGCAGATAAATCCAAACGTTTGAAAGACCATAAACTCAAAGATGTTCAAAAACTGATAAAGAACAAATACTCAATATCATCTAAATGTAAATTGATGTTTGCACAAACGGCGGTGTTTATGCTATTTCATAAGCATGTTAAGGGTATGTACATGTTTATATTTCGAATATACGGTACTCTGAAACTTAAACAAAGCATCCATTCATAGTGTATCTTTCTACCTAAACATTATCATAAACCGGGATTAAACAGAACTCCAAGTCGTGGCTAAACATTATCCATACCGTACCAAAACATTATCCATCCTTTTTGCAAACGCATTTCGTCTGTGTTCTGCGCTTTAATGAGCTTCCAGATTTTAGATATATTTATATGTAGTTTCTAATACCTTTATATAAAGTATCATTTCTAGAAAAATGAAGTTATAGGTTCAAAGCGATCAAATTTTAGTACCAAACTTACACGTTTTTTGCTAAATTATACGCTCATTTTTGCATAGTTTTTACCAAATTTTGGCCAATAGGTAGCTGAATAAATGATAAATAAATGTATGTAACAAGGGGAATATTTACCTATTAATTACATGTTTTTTTGTGAAAATTCTGTTTTGTTGACATTTTTACAACCGGACAAAACGTTATTCAACCGGACTAAACCACATATACTCGAACTCTGAACCAGACAATTGTTATTACCGAGAACTCAGCTTAATAGGGGTCATAGATTGACGTGCCTTTTACTCGAAAAGTTTTCATCAATCCCTTCCAAGGATGTCGGAGCTATGGAAGTTTGACTGTACAAATGAATTATGTTCATATGTGTAATTTAATTGTAATGGTTCATGATTTACCCTTTTATTAAGGTAGTTGCCACCGTTGATTTCTGACATATGCAGACTCCTCTGTCTTTTTCCGTATGATAAAATAATTTGTGCTTGTATCTCAAAATCAAGCGCATGAACCTATTATTTTTATGCCCCCAGATCGAGGATCGGGGGGGGGATATTGCTTTTGTCCTGTCTGTCTGTCTGTGTGTCTGTTTGTCCGAAACTCCTTGGCTATAACTATTGAACTATGTAAGGTAAACTTTTCATACTTGGCAAGTGTATAGGTCTAGCCAAGAGGAACATAAAAATAAAAAAAATATTAAAATTTTGAAAATTTTACGGAAAAAGGGCAATAACTCCAAGACGGGTTTACAGATTTTCTTCAAAATTGCAGGGCATGTAGATCTTGGCATGCTGATCATTTTTATCCCATGTCAGATTTTTGATATCTGTAACGGTTTCGAGTTATTTGCAAAATACAGCAATTTACCCCTATTTTCTATTTTTAGTAACAGCAGCCATGTTGTTTAATCCTCGGACCAATCGAACACAATTTTGAAACTGCATACCCTGGTGATGATTCAGGCCAAGTTTGGTTACAATTCGCCCAGCAGTTTCAGAGGAGAAGATTTTTGAAATTGTTGACGGACGGACGGGCGGGCGGACGGACGACGGACGCAAAGTGATGGCAAAAGCTCACTTGGCCTTTTAGGCAAAAAGGGGTGAAATTGGCTGTTTTCATATATTTGACCGTATAATCCTTATTATTTATCCTATTTAGACAGGATTTGTTTTATGTTATTGCCAATAAATTTGCGCAACTGTAGTATGCCAACAGATTTGAGGTAGCATTTACCGTTTTTGAGAAACAAGAGGCCTAAAGGGGGTAAAATGAAAAAATGAATTTTTAAATTTTTTGTTGGATCTTGATGCAGTATTTTTCTGTAGGTTTCTGATAGCATGTTTAAGCAGATGCATTTAACAATTAAAACCATTCAAATTAACAAAGGGTCCAAAGGGGCTTCATCTGTTTCAGAATAAAGGGGTTGAATTGGTTGTTTTTATGGTAATAAACAACTTTTGAACTTTGTAAGATAAACTTTTAATACTTGGCAAGTGTATAGGTCTTTTCAAGAGGAACATCAATATGCAAAAAATAGGCTGAAGGTCAAGGTCACAGGGGTCAAAAAGGGATAAAATTGGGTATTTTCATATATTTTACTGTAGAATCTGGGGGCATATGTAGTGTTTCACAAACACATTTTGTTTTCTTGCTTATTGTCAACCTCCCATTAAGTCCTACAAATTCAGAACATTTTGTGAAATTCTCATTACTTACATTCGAAGATGGCAAACTACCTTAATAGAAATTAATCATTCAAAATTTAGTGAAATTTCCGCTGTTACATCTAAATAAAACATATTTTCATTAATTTCATCATTTGAAACCAAGTTAAGCAAATGATGCAAGATTTGTACAAGTTGTAAGTGATATTTGGGCCAATTTTGTACAAATTATAATTTGTACAAGCTAATTTTGTACAAATTGTAATTTGTACAAACTGAAAATACAAATTATAATTTGTACAAAATTTTTGTCCAAATTATAATTTGTACAAAATTACAACTTGTACACAACATATATATTCTGTCGGTTATCTGAGATCAACTCTTACGGATATAACGTAAATATCGAAAATTTCTATAAAATGACACATCTGAAAAGTGGCGCATATTTAGCTTCCGTGGAAACCTACAGTTTGAAAGGTTCATAAATACGGTTTGTTGCAGCATTTTCTTTGGCATTCAAAGCTTTGTTGTCCTGTGCCATGTATATTGTTTGGTAAAGACTTGGTACGTAAACTTTGGCCATGAATTGTGATGAGAGAGTTTTGAAGGGATTTAGACTTAACAGAAAGTTTGAAACATTTAAACTCCAAACTATTGATTTTCAAGATTTGACTTTGGATTTCTGACTTTCGAGGTACACTATTTCGACTTCTTTCCCGCAAGCATAACATTGTCCATACTTTAACATTTTGTGGTTACAATAAATATTATAGGTAATAGTAAAGCTTAGTTAGGGTCATGACAGGGGTTGATTCTTCATCTGGAATGGTATCAATTTCTTCCACGGCAAGCGGTGTATGACATCATATGTTCTTGATGACACCTAACTCATTCTGACGTGAAAGGTTCGCGAAAGACAAAGGACACAGATTTGGTGAAAAATAGACACAGATCTGCGACACAAATAGACAAAGATTTGCGTGATTAACGGCCACAGGTTTGTGATGTCTGTGACGTCAGGTTTGGACACAGATTTGCAAAAGGACACAGATTTGCAAAAGGACACAGATTTGAGTCTTGTTCTTGTAAATATTTCTTCATTTGTGTGGTTTGAAAGAGTTGCATTACCACTAATTAAGAGCTTAAGATTAAGTTCGAGACAATCAGGCAACCAGACTAATTATAATACTTGATCTATTCATATATATCTATTCTTAGAAAAGTATCATAACTAGATTTAGGGCCCAATTACAGTGCTGAGTTAATCCGCGTGATGACGATAGAGTGAATGATTTGTCTCGGCAAAATATCATTTCACAAATAAAAACATGTTTTAATACTAAATATCCAGAATCACAATGAGAGAAAAATTCCAAATAACACCAAAAAATTAAATGGCATAAAAGATTGTATCTATTTTACAGTCTAAACACAGTTACATTAACCAGTGTTACTATTAGTCTATATAATACTCTGTTGGAATTACTACTGCGCTGCTTGATTAGTCATTATTTTTATTTGTACTCCACTTATAGGTAATAAATTCCTTTTCAAATTCATTTAGTAACGCACTGACTAGCATATAATCTGTTTGTTATTTAATCCAATCAAGAAGTGAACAATTTGCTTTGTTGATCAATTCAGTCGATTGTAACATGAAGCTGTGGGGCAATTTGACAATTTTTTATGAATCTTTAGAACTTTATACCCTTAGCTTTTTGAAAGTCATTATGTCAATTTTCAACTGTGCAATACTTACAGAGATTTAAATCTGTAAATACTATCAAGATTCGTGATTTTATTACAATATAAGTACTAAAATGACAAATCACTGATATACCCCAATAAAGATGCTGACCCGTCATATTAAGATTCAATCTCATTATCGACTGAATTTAATAAACTCCTTCAGAATAAGTTTAAATGACATACCCATTGTAAGCAAAAATATGACAAACACCCTTTTTGTCAGAACCCCAAACTACCCAATATATAGTGAGTGACCCTCCCTGGGGGTGTGCTTGTAAGAGATGGAATCTTAAGGTTAGATTATTTGTAGTTTCTATATTTTGCTATGAAGTTATTTCACAGGTTTGTTTTGTAACTATATCTATATATACGTCCATCCAATATTAACGTGTTCATGAACACTTTTATACTCATTTATAAATCATTTCAAACAGCATTCAACGTTATTGTTTTCCAAACAAATATAACAGGGTCTCAATTCCTTTGGGCAATTTATTGCCGCGGTCAAGGAAGTGGCAAAACTTTAAATGTAATGAAGTCAAGATTAACACCCCAAGCTTACACAATGTGTTAGATTCATCGATGTCAAATGTCTACATTGTAGATATATCAGACGTGAAAACCTGACAAATGTATACAATGTTGTCTTTATACGATGGTGAGTCAGTGAAAGGTTGAGACCGTTGGGGTTTAAATATTGAAAGTTTTGCCACTTGCTTGACCGCAGCAATATATGACCAACTTAACGATACAACAAAGGGTAATTGGTCTTTGATTGGATAAAATGACAAACAAAAAGATTATGTGGTATATGATGCATTCCTAAATGACTTTGAAAAGAAATTGAACGCCAATGACAGTAGTACAAATTAAAATAATGACCAATCAAGCAGTGTAGTTGCAAGTCCAGCAGAGTATTAGTAGTAACACTGGTTACGGTAACTGTGTTTAGACTGTAGCAGTAGATCTATTTTCAATGTCATTACGCGCTTCCCTCAACAGGTTAATGAATCAATATAATTGCATAATACACTGGTCTGTTCCTTTACTGTGTTTATGTGGAAATCATGCACACTGTTTTCGTTTATTATTGCGGTCGTATTATGTTATGGCGCAGTCGTCGGCGTCGGCGTCTGTGTATGTGGCCAGCTTTGTTTCTAGTGGACGGATCATATGAGGTTTCTTGGCATAACCTTAAGCCCGGGTTTTAATTTCGGGTTCATGGTCCCACCCGTTTCAGTAAAAGGGGCCAAAAAGGGGTAAAACTGGGTATTTTCCTGTCTATGGACGTTAGTATGATGTTTCTTAGCACATATTTAAGCCCGGGTGATAATTTTATGTTCCTTGTCCCACCCGTTTAAGAAAGAGGCGCCAAAAAGGATTAAATTGGGTGTTTCGCATATTTGACTGTAGAATCTTTATTATTTATCGGATTTTGATGGGATATCTGACAGTGTACTCCTTAGAAAATTCCCAAACTGGAGTATGCCAACTGATTTCACGTGGCATGTACCGTTCACGAGATAATTGGGCCCAAAAGGGGCGAATTTCAAAAATTTTGATTTTTTTATTTATAGTCCGATTTTGATGCACTTTTTTGCAATGAATTCCTTATGAAAAATTAACATAGCGCTGCACCATCAGATTTTTGATAACTTGTTTCCTTTTAAAGCTATAAGGGGCCCAAGGGGACCAAAAGTGCAAACATGCAGATTACCTAAATTTTTTATTTTTCATCTGATTTCAATGGGATTTCTTTTTCTTTGGATTCCACATATTGTAGGCTTTCAGTAATATGTCAACAGATTTGTCGTGGCTTTTAACGTTTCTGAGCTATAAGGGATCAAAGGGGCCAGAATTGCAATTTTTAGAAATATGTGAAATCTTTATTTTACATCAGATTTTAATGGAATTTTTTTTTCTTTGGATTCCTCTCGTTGCAAGTGCCAACAGATTTGACGTAACTCTTACCATTTCTGGGCTACAAGGGATCAAAGGGTCCAAAATTGAAATTATTACAAATATGTGAAATCTTTATTTTTCATCAGATTTTGATGGGATTTTTTTCTTTGGATTCCTCTCATTGTAAGCCTCAAGTAATATGTCAACAGATTTGACATAGCTCTTACCGTTTCTGAGCTATAAGGGGTCAAGGGGGCCAGAATTGCAATTTTCACAAATAAGTGAAATCTTTTTTTTACATCAGATTTTGATGGGATTTTTTCTTTGGATTCCTCTCATTGCCAGCTTTCAGTTATATGTCAACAGATTTGACGTAGCTGTTACCGTTTATGAACTGTAAGGGGTCAAAGGGGCCAAAATTGCAATTATAGGAAATAAGTGAAATCTTTTATTTTTCATCAGATTTTGATGGGATTTTTTCTTTGGATTATTCTCATTGTAAGCTTTATTTTCACTATTTTTGTCCAGCTAATTACTGTATCAATCTTTTTACTGTGTCCACATTCGCTTAAAATTACACTTGTTCAAATTTCAGTGGTCGACATGCTACGGTCGCTTAATGCTGCCCTCTGCGTAGCCCTTTATTTTATGTTGAAATCGTGCAAACTGTTTTGATTGATAATTATTACCATCAATAGAATAAAATGTATTTGTATAAGAGCGCAAGTTCTAACCATAAATGAAATTTGAATGCGATTCTAACACCTGGACATCATCTAAGTGTCACCCCAAATATATTTATATTTTCATCATTAGATAATAAAGGTGTTTGTTTCATTTATTACCATAATTACAAACAGGTTTTAACCATAAATGAAATTTGAAAACGATTATCATTTCCTAACTCCATTCCATGCAAACGCGTCACCGTACGGTCTAAAACATTTACTAATACTGCTAAGAGCATATCAAAATAATGTAAGTACAAACCGACTTTCAACAATCATTCACCGATGGATATAGCCTACCAAAAGTGTAGAGTTCCAGGTTTTTTGACAGTTTTCGTTTAAGTTCTGCACGAATTCCAATTCTTATCTAGACGAAAGAGATGGGGGTTCATCTTTCCCTCTACCATGTTTTGAGAACTAGAGGGACATGAGCTAACGTAATGGCCATTTACAGAAATTAAAGGGTATGGCCACTTTTTTTTATTTATTTTCCTTTGGCAACCAATTTTTTAGATTGCATCAAATCTTCTCAAAAACTGTTTTGTCAGGTCATCTGTTATTATAAACTATCATAACAAAATCGATCCAAATGCATTTGTTTCCTTAAAGATTTAACTATTTAACTTGCCTTTTGAATGTAATTTGAACAGATTTTGACAATTTTTGTAGGTTTTTGTTGGAATTCATTGTAAAGCGTCTCTAGAGCAAAACTAAACTTACTGCCATTTTGTTTTGGTTCTCGGTGTCTTTCATGGGGAAATTGCTTAAATAAACACAAAAGACCATTCACAGCCACTTCGATTGCTTAAATGTTGCATAAATTGATTTTATTCCTAGGATTGATTGATTGATTGATTGAATATTGTTTAACGTCTACTCAGCAATATTTCAGCTATATCAAGACGAGAACAAGTTTGTTAATAAATAATCACTTTGGAGTATGGAAATGGCCATGGGACGGGAAATTCTGACTGCCACTGGAAAAGTAGGGTGAAATCGTCAAGGGCGGGGAATTTAGCCTTGTAGCCGATCACCTACGGACCACCCCAAAAAAAGCTTGCTACAAGGGTTCTTTAACGTGCAGGAAGCGTGGCATTTCTTCCAACACGTGGACCTGAGTTTACATCCCATCCGAAAGATGGGTTGTGTATTTATTAATCCCGCACAACCACGGAATGGGTCCTATTTCTATATCCCGGGACCCTCGGGGTCAGCCTCCGTTTAGGAGGGGTCACACCCCGCAAGCCGGAGATACTGGGTCCTATTTCTATATCCCGGGGTTCCCTCGGGGTCCTCTGTTAGGATGGCTCATACTCCAAGCTCAGAGGATGCTGCGGGCCTATTCTTCAGCCGGGACCGCGCACGGCGGTTATTCCTAGGAAGTACACGTACCAGAGACCAACTTACACGAATTTAGCACATTTTGAAAATGGCTCAACACAGGTACAAAATTCACGTCTAAATGGTCATACTTCTTTGCATTCAATTTTGGTATTTGTTGTTTAAACGTAAAACAGTGCTTTGAAAATTAAACACAATCATGATGATTGGGGGAATTACATTTACCAAAGTAAACATATATAAGTTGATGTATAAAAACGAATAACCATGCAAAAAAACGGACTTCTGTTCTACATTTCAACTATCTTTACAAATAGAAAGATTGGTTGGCAGGACTGTGTATCCTTTTATTATTTTTCATTTTTTATTGATAAATGTTGCATGAAACAGGCAGATTTCAAATACAATATATCATGTGTGCCGAATTCGACAGAAATTGTGATGCCAATGGAATAAGGATTGATATGCTACGGAAGCGTATTGATGCCACACAAAGAAAAATAAATCTCATAATTGTGAGATAATATTTCAAAATTATGAGATATTACCTCATAATTTTCAAAATTATGAGATAATTATCTCATAATTGTGACATAATTTATCATTATTATGTAATAAGATCTCATAATTATGAGATAACATCTCATAATTATGACATAGTATCTCATAATTATGACATAGTATCTCATAATTATGAGATAAGATCTCATAATTATAAGATAATTATCTCGTAATTATGACTTATTATTTCATAATTATGAGATAATATCTCATAATTATGAAATAATTATCTCATAATTTTGAGATGATATCTCAAAATTATGAGATATTATATCATAATTATGAGATATTACCTCGTAATTATGAGATTTGTTTTCTTCATGTGGCATCAATACGCTTCCGTAATATGCAGAATGTGCATCACTGATCACGCACCCATATCCTCTGTTGTTTATTTACTAAGACAACACGTTGATTTAAATAAATAAATTAGCCTGTCACATGAAATAACAGTACTGTTTCTCTAACTATGCACACAAAATAACAGGACATTCAAATTATATGTGAACACAGGATGACAGTACACTACTGTATAGCGAGGTTTGTGGAAATCAATTTATTTCTATTTCATTGCAACTTCTATGAATGTGAAGGATACCATACGGAAGAATAAAAATTAGAGTCAGGATTTTAGTCATCATTTAACTGAGAAATTGCCAAGTTGGTACTTAATTCCTGCTTAAATGAGAATATCATGTTATTCTGCAGTTTATTGTTATACTTTTTGATATAAATAAGGGCGATTTGTTTAAATACATCAATAAACATTATGTTCGAGTTTATCAATATTCCAAAAGTGAATTAAAATGAAAAAAAAATGCTAACAAAAGTGGGTCTTTCTTTGGAAAAATCATGTGTTACCACTTTGTAACACCGAAATAACAGTACAGCGCATTTTCTCGAGTACATAGTGTGACCATGAAGTTGTGTGTCAAATATTGTTTGGAAGTTATATTGTAAATGTAAGAAAATACGATCAATGTAAGGATCATCGGCGTGTCTAAAACGTGTAACCCGTACCAGACATATAAATAACCTATATGTCTCTGTCCGTAGTACAAAATCCCCGGACCCCAAATCTGAATCTTTATTGCATCGTACGATTTTAAATGAGGAAACACAGTAAAGTTTTTGTAGAAAATATAGTTTTGTAAGTTTTTACAGGAAAAAACGATATCAAGGTGTCTAAAATGTGTAATCTGAACCACGAAATTCCCGTACCCATATCTGATTAAGATATATATATATATATATATATATATATATTAGATATATATGTGTGGATGAGAAATGCAAGTTTTAAGAAAATGACAATGATTGATTTTATTGAACTCTTATTTTGAATTTCAGTAAATTGAATACTCCAAACTTCCAAAGCCATTAATCAGACAATCAAGACTAATTAATGTCAATGATATGTATATTGAACAGATATATCATGAACGTCGGGGTATTTGCCAAAAGTACAAGTCGAGGGGCGGTAATATTAAGCGGGGGAAATTTAGAACCAAGACTTGTATGAAATGACTCCGGGACAAATACCACGGGAAGCGGTATTTGCCAAATGCAGTTTACTTACATAAGGTGTAATTGTAATTATTATACCTTCAAGTAAAGTCACATGACATAAAATAATCTGGATATTTTTCTTGAAATTTGCACAAAGGTTAAATAACCTTTACAAAATACTCATGTCCATGGAATATCCTAAATTATTCACCGGTGAATAACCCTTGAAAATTTAAATGTATGGTGGTTAACAATGTTTTGTGAAATTTTATTGTATTTTCATTAAAAAAACTAAAAATATCGATTTAATTGATATAATTAAATATATATACAAATGGCAGCTGCCAGTGTCAGGTTTGGCAGTTCAACCGATGAGTATTTGCACCAGCTCCTATCTAATAATGACACCGACAATACTAAAAAGGCAACATTGGCATGCTTTGCGCAATATTCTTTTGACAAATCATGACAGGGAGTTCAACTTCGAAACACGAGAAGCCTTGAAGGGATAACGGTTTGGTCCGTCTAGGCATTTCCAGAAGGAAATAGATATTTGCTATCATTAAGGGACCGACCATTTAACTTGAAAGGGGGGGGGGGCTATGGTTTTTTTCTAAAAAAATATTTTTGATTTGATTTTATGTGAAAAAAAATATTTTGGCTGCCAAAATGATGAAAAAAAAATTTCTGAATGAGGCTTTCTGCCCAAAAAATAATGTTAATTTTGAAAAAAAAATATTTTGTTGATACGCGTGCAAAAAAAAAATTGTTTCGCGCGAAGCGCGAAAAAAAATTTCTGTCCAGAAAAAAAAACCATACCCCCCCCCCCCC
>MJUU01042434.1:28696-44888 GCA_002080025.1 Modiolus philippinarum
CCCCCCCCCCCCCCCTTCAGGTTAAATGGTCGGTCCCTAAAAGCGACAGGTTCATGATTATGTGGGAAAAGACAGAAGAAATGTGTTAATTAGGTTCATTGTTTTGTGAAGATGTTCAATCTTTCATTACTTTGGGCATAGAGAATGCATTATGTCAACTATAAGTGCGTTCAATTCAGTGGCGGTTCTTCCAAGTCTACATAACAGTTTATTGTAGCCTAGTGACAAATCAATGACCATGAGGAATTAATGGTTTATAAGCAACAACGAATCAAACTTACGGATATAAAAATTGATTTCATAAACAAATAAGGTAAGGTTATTTTAAGCAAGGGGACAAAATAATTAAGGAAAGGGTGATTTACCGTATGATCATGGGTTATCATGAGACAGTTTTCGTGGATTACATTGTTTTTCAATGGAAATTATGACGTCATAATCGACACTTAAGGCCACGAAATGCTCCAAGTATATATGATGTGTCAAACTAGGGTAAATCCAAGATTAGTTCAAGTTTCTCCCAGAGATATCGGTTTTGGGCAAGACTTTGTGTTATGTCACAACACTGACAATGATATTTATATTTTTTAGTTTCATATTAAAACTCGATAAAATCCATGAAAACTAAGAAATACGAAGAAAATATGTATAACTAAATGCAAGCGAGACAAGTGCGGGCATTTCGTGGTATTGGTTACACATTTTAGACCTTTACGACTATATTCCCCTACAATAACCGAAACAATACTTTTCTACAAAAAATTATTGTATATCCTAATAAAATATCTTACTTATTTTACGCCTGTAATTCGGAGTGTGGTACGGGGATTTCGTGGTACGGGTTACAAATTTTAGACACATTGATATCACATTTCCCTACAATAACTTCAAAAACAACATTTTTCACAAAATTATATAATTATTGTATATCAAAATAAATCTTTTGAATACATGATTGCTGCAAAATTTCAACAAAAAAGATTGAACAATAAAGATTTTCTTATTCAGATTTGGGTACGAAGATTCCGTGGTACGGGATACACATCTTAGACATTTATGACTATATTTCCCTACAATAACAACCAAAACAATATTTTCCACTAAAATTGATTATGTATCCTAATAAATTTACGCTTGCAATTTTAACAAGGAAGACCGTACAAAATTTGTTTTCATTATCTTATACAGTTTTGGTACGGGGATAACTTGGTGTGAATTAAGCTTTTTAGACAAGTTGATATTACGATTTCACATAAATTAGTAAATTCCAAAACAATATCTTTCACAAAAATATATATTCTGTACGTTATTCATTTTATACATTCAAAATTTCAACACAGAAGATCGCATTACAAAAAATATTAGAATCTTATTCAGATTTGGGTACTGTGGTACGGGTTACAAATTTTAGTCACCCGAAGACCACTAAATCCTTTATAATTCTTGAAAAAAAATCTGCCAACAATATTGTTTATTAACATAAACTAACATATTTTCCTTAAGCATGCAAATTTTTATGGAGTTTAGGTATAAAACGAAGTTTTAATTCACAAAAATTGATTTGGTACGGGGATTCTTCGTACGGGTAGGGGTTATACATTTTAGAAACCATCCCCAACATTCGGAACAATCATGCAACGACACTTTTGATTGGTTGTCGATTATTAGAAGGTAGAAGAAACTATACCGTTAAAATTAAAAACCAACGGAATAGTTTCCACAACCAACGCGTTGGTTTTTTGTGTCAAATGATTTAGCAATCAACGCGTTAGTTTTTCATATCAACGCGTTGAAAGTCAAAACCAACGCGTTGATTATCAAAAGCAACGCGTTGAAAATCAAAATCAGCGCGTTAAAACTTGTTTTAACGATATGAAAATTTCTATACCGTAAGTTTATACCGCCATTGACATGAATGGCCACTCATAGTCTATTGACAATTTCAGTAAATTTACAAAATAGTAGAATCAGATTTTTTGAATAAGCTATAATCACTGTATTAGCTGTAATGAATTTAATGCGTATGGTTTATTGATTGCTTGTTTGATGTTTTACGCCAACTTCAGCAATATTAATTTCAGCTATATCGTGGTTGCAAAACAGATTTCGAAAAGTAAGTCTTTGAAACTCTCAGAAAAATTGCCAATTTGGAATAATCTTTTATTCAATTCGGCAACTGAAGATCGCAGTTTTCATCGAAAGGAATCACTAAAGGTAGATGACCTATGTACCTAAAGGTCACAACATCAATTTGCCCCAAAATATTTAAGTTCGTATCATTTTCTAACAGTTTTACAAATTTTCCTCATGAAATCAAATGTCTTACATGGTAAACTACTTTAAAACAAAACAAAAAATCTAGACCTTAACATGGTATATTTAATGTCACAATTAAATCATAAAATTTTAAATCAATAATGTTCCAAATATTGAGGTTCATACATTTGTATCATGGTCTATCAGAATTCAAATTTTCTTCATGATATCAAATTATAAAATATCAAAGTTACTGAAAATTCTGTTTCTGCATATAGCCATTTTGACAACTTATGTATCTCCATTGTAGATGTTAAAGATGATGGAGAACATATACCATTTCGGTGTAAAATCAGCTAACGACAGAGCTATGCATGAGGGAGATACCCCTTAATTTTAAACATTTTTTTTTCAAAAGTTATCGAATAACATTCATGGACAATACCTTCATTACAAAACTTTAATGTTAATCTTATTAATCCCGTGATGGATATACGGACGCACATACTAAAAACTATACACCACTTTACTTCGGAAGGGAACTCCAAGGATTTAACCAATTGTATCTTTCTTTATTCTACTGATTTATATTTTGAACACATAACATATCTGAAATAGTTTTAACTGAATCAAAATCACATCGATAATATTACTTAGAAAAACAGTGATCCATTTATTTTCTCGAAAATTGACCCTGCTTAATTAATATATGTCACAGGATACGACTAAAAAATTACAGGTTTTCAATTATACAAATTACCTAAGATTTGCGAAATTTGAATTAATTATTTTCAGAACTTTGTAAGAATTTTATGGACTTAAATGGTACGTAAAGAGACAATAGGATTTAGCTGAACTGGCTAGAGCAAGGGTGAACTTTAATTCTATCACTCGAGATCCGTCGTTTTCTATTCAAAGGGCTTATCCCCTAAAACCTCACGGCCAGTTGTAACTAACGCAGATCTCGGGTAGCGGCTCATTACGACATTCGTCCAACACCTCCTCACTCCATATAAGATTGCCGCCAGCTAGGCAAATAATTAAACACTATACCTAAACGGAATTAAATTGCTATGAAACAACAGCAACATATCACCTATATATAGATGTCTTTGACTGTCTAAGATCAAGAAGGCGAGTCTTCAGAGCTTGTCGTTTAAAAAAAAGTTTTGACACCCCCTTAAAGGATTATCTTATGACACAGACAAACCCTGCATGATAAAACCTATCGCTTTTCAATAGGTTATCTATCTGTCAGAGAGAAAAGAGCAATAGACCAGGATTTTATGACAACGGGTACTGGACTTGGCACAAGTGTAGGAGCAGCTATTGGTGGTCCTGTTGGCGGTGCGATAGGTGCTGCAGCTGGCTTTGTTGTTAGTGGAATTCTTTGTATATTTTTATGCGATGAAGGTATGTTTACGTCTGCATTGTTATTTGTTTATTTATTTATTTTCCAATATACGTGGTTCAAACATGGTATGCACAACAACAACTCATCTCTAGTGTTTGTAAGATTGTATCTACATTAGTTATTTAATAAACGATATATTAACAACTGATCACCACGCATATTGCTGATATATTTTTTCAACAAAACCATGCAACGAGCATCGCGATTTTTTAGACATGGCAAATAACAGAAAAAGGAGAGGGTTAGAATGGAAATTAGGGCAGCATATGTAAACTGATAATCCTGTTTAGTCTTGGAGAACACATTAAATAATGTATTAGTAAATGAGAAGGTATGATATTAAAGGCCACTTTTCGGTCCTTGAATTCGAAAATCATAAAGTATGGTAACTGAATTATCACCTGTAATTATATAAAATTTTCATAATACACTATAATAAGACTGTCGGACATCAGTAAATACATATTTAAATTGTTTCTCACGTTTTCTAATAGGCCTTGAAATATCCATAAATTCTTCATAAATTGATTTGTATTGATGAAAGCGTTTAGCGCCGCACAAACTTTTTTTTATCGTTTTGCGTTTAACGCATATGTTTGCGTTTTTTCGCAAAGTTCCGTTATGTATGGGAAATAACATGGACACGTTCATATAAAATGCTTATGGAATGGGACATGGTGCAAGCGTCTCCTGCTATGCTGCATTTTACATTATGTGAGAAATAATATGTCCAAATTCATAAAAGTCGGCAGAAGACAAACTAGTGATGATATGATTAATGCACTCAATCTTTGTATGGACAACATTTTTCTTCGTTTTGGCAACACTATTTATCAACAGTTCATAGGTTTCGCATGCATTGGTACAAATTGTGCACCACTCATAGCAGATCCTTTTCTGTCCTGTTATGAACGAGACTTCATGAAAAGGACTTCAAAATGGAACCATAGAAAGCATTTATATTTTCAATGATAACAGCAGGTATATTGACGATATCCTTACTATTGACAATCCCCAGTTTTTAGATAATGTATACATCATTTACCCACAAGAACTTAAATTAAATAAAGCTAACAATAATTCCAAATACTGCCATTTTGTGGATCTAACTACCATTATCGACTCTGGTAAAATAAATACTAATTTAAAAATGTATGATAAAAGGGATGATTTTGATTTCACAATTACTAATTTCCCTTTTCTTGACGGCGATTGGATTTGAATTTACCCTGGATTGACTCACTGATAGTGTGAAGACATGAACGTAACTTTTCTATCACAGCCAAACATTTACAACAGGGTTACAGATTGCAGAATTTCTTGAATACATTTAAGAAGTTTTATAACAGATATATTTAATATCTAAATATGGCGTTACGCGCAAACAGCTTATTACTAAGAGCATATCTTATCCTCGTTTTTACGGAAATATTGTTAAAAATGCCCAGAAACTGATTAAAAATCAAGAAAAGCCGTGACGTAACTTACATTCTTTATACAATAGGGGATGTTGACAAAATACTCTGCTTGCATCCGTTTAATTAGCTTTGAGATCTAGTGACCTGAAAATTTTACATACATACTGGCCTCTCACTGACACTGCCGATGTTTACTGAAATATATGATGATTCTAGACCAAATTCTTCGGGAAGTTTTGAGTTTGATTTTTCTTCCGTAGTGCAAAAGTCTTTTACCACCAGACTAGGCTCCTCGAGCTAGCCGGTAGATTAGCGGCAAGCACCCCTTGACCCATCTTTCAAAATTACGTATTGTCATTTTCCCTCCTTTCAAGATTGTGGTCATGGAGTTAGAAGTGTACCTGTATTGGGTTTTATTCGCATATTTATTTACTATAGAGAAACGTAATAGATAAAGGGGACGTTTGGTACCCATAAACCGGTTTAACCTTACCATTGGCTTTTGCTAGTGTCGGTACCAAGTCCGGCTGTACCGAGTTCCTATAGTTGTTTACGTCTGTCTTTTGTCTTATTTGTGTTTTTCCTGTGTTTTTCCCTGGCAGATTATGACATGTTATTATAACTTTCAGCCATTATAGATGTTATCTGTTGTCCCTTTTATTTCATTAAACTAGTGATGTAACCTTTCTGTCTCGTTTAAAGCGAAATATTGTTTGTATTGTATGTCTTTCTGAAATGCCATCTAGAATATATCTTAATGTGAATAATTTGTTTAAAATTCCGCTTCATGATTTATATAAAACTAAGAGCGTGTCGTTTGCAAGCAATATTCGTAAAAAGAAATTGAAGAGGAAAACCAACGGGAGCTATGTGGAAGAAGTCAGGTTGTAGCTATGAGTTCTTTTTTTTCAAACCACTCTTTCATTAGGGGTGTCAAAATTGTACTACTGTTTAACACGGATTCTCTGTAAGGACCAAAGTATTTTTATATAGGTTTGGAATCGGCATGTCACAGATTTAGCTGATATTCATTCCATAGGTTGATATTAACCTATGATTCACAAATATAATACATTGTACTAATTTATTATTTTTGTCCTCTATTGCCATGGTAACAATAACATCAATTTTTGGTCATTTCGGAAAACCCCTAAAATAGGCACTTTTCAAACCCCTAATATTTCAAGGAGTATCAGTGCATATCAGTTATAATTTTGTATGGGGTTAATTTATACGCATATGCAGAAAGTAAATTCACAGTAACTTCGGTATTTAGTTATTTAGAACATTATTGACAATCTCCGAAACAGTATCTAAAATTTACATAAATGTGAAGTCAGAACTAGGCTATGTGTCTCTTTGACACATTCCCCGTTTCCCTTCTTTTTTTCTAACAAAGATTTCAAGAAATTGGCCTTTTTTATCTCAAATTTTCAACAGAATTATGCCAATTTTGTCACTTTTTAGCTTCAATTCTTAGAAAAGGCACCATCTGCATATACTCTATAGGACAATTATCCTATAGAGCTAAGTAAGTTATTCAAAATATATAAAATTCTCAGTGGGTTAAGAATTGGTGTCATAGAAAATTAATGTTAAAATTGGTTACCACGGAAATAAAGCAAAAATGGCAATTTCTGTAGAAAACTGTAAAGCTATGAATGTTTTGTTTGTAGGAGCTTAAATCAAATAACTATTCATTATATCTCTGATTAGATATCACTCAAACTTATCATAACCCTGAAACGATTTCAAGGTCAGTGTTCTCGTAGTCAAGGTCAAATGAATATTGAGCTTTTGAAAAGGGTCAATTAAAAAAATCGTTTTTTCTAAGTGACCTTGAAGACTAGGTAAATGACCTTGAAATCATTCCAAGGTTGTTACATGTTAGACTGAGCGTAAAAGCTGTATATGAGAAACAGTATTGATATCTAGGGTCTGGTAAGTGGTAATTACATAGTTATACAGTTTCAATAGAAATGACCAATTTTGCCTTGTTACCATCATGGTAACTCAACTTTGACATTGATCTTCAAGGATACTTATTCTTACCCCACCAAGATTTTTAGATTTTTTTCAACAACTAACCTAGCTGCGTACGACACTGTTACTATTAAGTATTTAAAATTGGTGCCTTTCCTGAAAACTGACACTGAAAAGTGATAAAATAACCATAATTTTGTCGAAAATTTCTATTGAAAAAAAAACAATTTCTTGATATAGTCCATAGCCTCGTTATGACATATTTTTTCAAAGTGCTAAAACTGTTTTTGAGATAGTCAATAGTGCTCTAAATTAACATTATAAAAAAGTAATATATGAAATGCATTTATATTCCTGGAAAAAAATGGATTTAAAAAGTGCATATTTTAGGGTTTTTGAAATGGCCTAAATACAATGGCAAAGGAGGTCAATAATTACAAACTAACATTATTTTTGTGACTCATGTGTTTACTTGCAACATATTAAGTGAAATCAGCTAAATCTGTACCATGCCATTTCGAAGTAAGTCTGGTGCTTACAGAGAATCCATGTTAAGACATAGAACGGTTAGGTACCGTTTTATTCGTATGGCTGGTATTATTTCGGTCCTTCAACAAAACTAGAGAATACAAAAACAATAACCAATAAAAAGGCAAAAATAAAAAACGAAAAGAGTAGAAGGCGTAAACTAAACATAAACAATACGAAAAAACACACAAAAAATCAAGACAAGCTAACAAAATTTAACAAGACACACACACAAAAATGCATAAAAAACAAAAAAAAACAATGTAACCCTATGTATGATTTGTGACAGAGCAATGCTCCAATGTCATACGGGTCAATATACTTGAATATCGATATACTGTGTATATATGTGGGACTATTTTTAATTATTTTATATCAGATTAAATAACCTTCCCTGGTTGGTATAGAGGTGGTCAGGTGGTATTCATTAATCTACGGTATCAATATCACGATATCGACCGGTCCAAATTTTGTGATTTTTAATTCTTTTCACCATACAATTGTTTGTGTTTTTTGTTTTGCTTAATTGTATCCATAAAACAGTATTTTGTTTTCAAATTAACTAAATTGTTGAATGTAACTATAATTAAATATAGATTTAAATATACAAAATTAAAACTTAATTAGCTGATTTTCATGCAAATGTTATTGTTGGTAATTAGCGTAAATAAAATAGAATTAAATGCAAATGCTCTTCAATAAGATATACACAATAGTTATTTAGAGAGAATTGTCACGATATAGACAGCCCTTGGGATGGCGATATGGACTGACACATAAATAATACCCTTGCCTGCGGCTCCGGCATTATCCTTGTGTCAGTCCATATTGCCATCATATAGGCAGTCTATATCTTGTGATAATTCTCTCTATATAAGTAACTGTTATGTAAGGGTTAGAAAACGATAAGCCATGCTCTATAAAATATATTATTTCATAGAGCATGGCTTATTCTCTAACGCATTTATCACATATTTACATTTCGAGAAAACAACGGCAGTAGAATACCGAAGGAACAAAGCACAAGATTACATCAATCAAAGTCCAGAGACAAGGCAAAATCAAGAACACCAGAAGACGGAAGACCAAAGACACTACATGCCCACAAAGCACACAACCACTACATATACAACACAAAAAAACTAAAGCACTAACAGCGTGAACTCTAAAAAAAGCAGAGTGACATCAGGTGCTCCGGGAGGGTAAGCATGTCCTGCCCTGTATACAGCACCCGTCACACAGTCAGTGAGGCATACGTTTTGAAAGATCTGTTAGGTTACTGATTGGTTGTTGTCATTTTCTAACCCTGAGACAAAACCAATTGAGAAACATGGTACGTGTAACTTCTCTAACCCTCAAGCAGTACCATTGTGAAATTTTGAAAAGCTTTTGTGATCACTTAAGTAATCAAACATGGACAAGGACAAATCGGTTCCACAAACATTACTGACGAAGACAAACTAAAATTTAACAAGACAACACAAAAAACTAAAGCACTGACAGTGTGAACTCCCATAAAAACCGAGAGCGACATCAGGTGGTCCGGAAGGGTAAGCATGTGTTTTAATCAGTGGCTTTACAATTTCTATAATTTGTTCTGTGTTAAGCTACTACATATGGGTAAAAGCCCTTTTGGCAATAATCATTTAGTTTTTACCTACAAAGAAATAAAATGTACTCAGTTGGTAATAATTCTTGTTTCTGTTAAAAAGATTTACCCTGCCATTGAAATATTAGCTAATAGTGATAGATTTAGATAAGCAGTAATTGGTGTTTGGAAATCACTAAATTTGTATGTATATTTTTATTTTTCTAAAATTTAATAATTTCTTCCAAAAAAGTCTTCCTTTCACCCCTCTATTTTTCATAGAGCAAACATTTTCTACTTTTCACATGTACCAAGTGAATTATTATTTTATTGTTAAAATATTGTTGGTAGACAATAATTCATTTAATGTACATTTTACAAATTTCAGTATTTTTTTTTTCAAATTAGAGAAAATGTATGCACTTTAACTACAAATTGTTCATAGCTGCAGGCAATATAAGGATTATCTGTCTGACACTATGGCCTGTATAAATGAATGTATTGTCTAACAACAATTTTTAAACAATAAGATAATCCCTTACTTAGTACATGGAAAAAGTAGAAAAGTGTGCTTTATGAAAAATAGGGGGTGAAAGGAAGACTTTTGATTGGACGAGAGAATGTAAGTATGTCATAAATTAAAAAAATCGTTTGTCGAAAGATATTCACCAAGAGAACAAAATACGAACGCATTATTCACTAAAATTAGCGAAGCGTTACTTTATCGCGCTCTTTGCTGATTTAAGCCCGAAAATCAGACGTTTTCCGTATAACCCGTACACGACTTTAAATTTCGAAGGATTTATTACATTATCTATCAATGTATAATGAATTTAAGTTACCCAAACATTTGCGAAATAACGCAAGCTTTGCGTTATGACGAAAAATAAGAAAAAAAAATTGTATGGCCCTAATACGCTTCCGTATGCTTTAGCATCTTTTCACTGATATTTAGATGTAGGAAAAGCCTTAAGCAAAACAATCTTTTGTGGTATTTTTAAGAGATATTTTCTATGGTTTTTGAGTGAGGATGTTGCAAATTAATTTTTTCAAAAGCTGTGTATAATGGCCATATTCAAATTGCCATAGTTAGTCAAATGGCCATAGTGTAACATTTTCCTTGATTATTGCATGATTTTGGCTTCACTGTGACGTCACGTTAGTCTTTTTTTCTTTATAACAAAGTGACTCGATTATACTGCTTTAAGCATTTTACATACAAATCAACCAATTTCTAAAAACGAGGAACGATTTTCATAATTTTACAATTTAAGGTCCGATTATATAATGTTTATCATAACCTTTGTCTTTATTTATGTTTATCTACCTTAAAAAGTATTCTAATTCACCTTAACCCAGTGTCTTTTAGAGTACAGTTAGAATTTCTTACGTTATAATATTAATGTTTGCCAATCAAGCAATTCTTTCTATGAGTAAATAACAAAATACCGAAGTTACCGATTTATTTTCTGCATTTACGCATTTGGACAACTTATGTCTCATCAGTGCAGATTAAACCAAAACATTTGGTAGTCCATTAACCGAAAAGCGTGTAAAAGCTGATAAGAGAACAAGTAACCAAAAGAGTCTAATAACTAAATACCGAGGTTACTATTCATGAACCGAAAAACGTGTAAAAGCTGATAAGAGAACAAGTAACCAAAACGATCTAAATAGAAAACCCAAAATTCAGGACAGAGCTATGCATTAGAGAAATACTCCTTTGTTTTAAACAAAATTTTGTAAAATTTAGATATTGCAAGTTTTAATAAAATCGGTTTTCGGGTCAGCACCGAAGTCCTGAATAGTGTGAATAGTCCATTTGCCAATCAAAACGTAGTACCCGAATCTGACATTGCATTTTATTTGCTATACAAATGTGAGTATTAACAAAATTACCGGCTAAAGTTGTCAAGAGCAACTTCAAGCGACAAACTCCGGGATTTCCAACGTAAACTAACCAAAATAAAAAAAACAAAACAAAAAAAAAACAAAACAAAAAAAAAACCAAACAAAACTTCATCTGTGATTTGGTATTATTGTCAGGTCCACCTCCAAATAGGCCACCAAGTATAGATTGTAATAGTATCAATATACAGAAAAGTTATACAGCTCCCTCCGGAAGCACTTCGATTAAAATTAATTATGGGCCAGTTTATGCTAGCGATCCGGAAGATGGACAGTTGAAGTGAGTAAATAAACATTACGGAAAGAAAAGGTCTTAGAAAAGCATTTTATTATTTATACATTGACCAAGGAAATGAATCAAATATGCAATTTCTTGCAATGTACGGGGTTAATATAGGAAAAGACTTATTATAAGTTTATAGCCTATTTTTTTTTTTTATTCATTAATCTGTAAAAACAAGAACTTCATTTTTCTGAATTTCTCTCAAATATATTCCAAAACATTCTACTTTTTTAAATTTTCCTCAACATTACATTATTATCAGTAAATTGAATAATACCCGGGATGCTGAAAAAGAGCTTTCTAGAAACAAGTACAGAAAATGCACATACATTTGCTTTTACTACATTTGTAAAACGTAGAATGCAATTCATGCGATGTCTCCTTGAATATTTGTGTTTTCTTTTTTGGCTATTTACATGATGCAAGCATACTTCGAATATGTGATTATGTTACAGCCAATTGAATAATAATTCTAAATATATACAACTGATGGCAAGTTCATCATCATTACTAACTAAATAATCTATAATAAGATATTAGTTGATGATTTCTTTTCAAGAGAGTACAAATTATTTTTAAGTTTATGCATTTCTAATGTCGAGTTCAGTAATTTTTTTTTCTATTTTGTTGATATTTAAATCCGATCTCAAAAGTTTATTTGTCATGAAGATAAAATTAATGAATGAACTGTTTCTACAAACTTTGATTTGCGCATACTTTAGCGTCCAAGCTACCCCAGAAAGCCCACACTCCTTTACAAGGGGAACAAATATCATACAGTTCACAACGAAAGATAAGGAAGGATTTCAGGCGTACTGTGCAAAAAGTTTCGAAGTCAAAGGTATGTATTATAAATTGAGCTCCAATTTCATGATAACTTCACATATACACCATATCTGAAATATATAGAGAGCATGTTTGAATTGCCGGGTCAATTCAGTGCACTACGGATGTGAAGAAGCGATTTATAGTTTAGGTAGAAATATGCGTTACTGACTTGCATGGTCATATTTTCCTAAAATACATATATTAACATTTGGATCTATAGACAGTAATTCAATCATTTATACTATTTAAATTTAGTTAATGAATAACAATTGCCAGTATAAATTTATTTTATGGAATACATGTAAACAAATCGCAAAAATTGCAGTTGTCCAGTGATGTTCTTGGCTTAGAGGTCAGTATTTCACAGTTGGGTAATACTACCTCAATTAATTTTGATCCTTTCATCTCGCTTATTTAAATGAATAGAACTGTATCTGGAGACGGGAGTTTGATTCTCCCGCAGTGGGGAATTCATAAAAAGAATCCCCGTGCGGGAGATTCTCTCCATATATTTAAGTTATGGTTTACTCGGTTTTGAGAGAATTCCTCGTATAGATACATGTATACTATCATGCTTTCAAATTTTATTATCATTTTTTAAATTAAGTTTTGTACTGTAGTTTTTTGTAAATAGTTTATTGTTTTATTATATTTTATGTTGTTTTGAGAAAGGCACGGATAGAGTTGAAATATAAACAGTATTTATTAGGGATGTCAAAGAGTACTCGAATACTCGAGTATCGCTCGGAAGGTACGAGTATCGAGTACCTAATTGGTACTCGAATACTCGGCATTAAAACTGTCATTCTCTTTGTTAATACGACTACCTCCGTATTTCAGAGCATTGCGCTTTAAAACATAATAAACTCGTTACTGGCCACTAGATAGACACCCTAGATAGACACTATTAACTAACATATAATGAACATCTAAAGAAACGTGATGTCAGTTTATGCTATTTAAAATTCAAAAGCAAATATCTCCCTAAATAATTTTTTTATTATGTTAAATTTCTTACAAGCGATTTCTGTATTAACAAAAATAGAAATATGAAAAAAACGAAACATTTTTCTAATCTTCAATTTCATTTTCCAAAAAAAAAATAATTAGTAATAATAAAAATCCTTTTCACCCCAAAATGCAAAAATGCGAAAATGATGAAAAACAATGAAAACTGAACTCTTTGTCGTCACAAGTATAAGACATGGACAGAGATGACTATGTTGGTAGCTGTAAATAAAACAAACAACTTTTAACATATCAATTCTTAGCAGACTTTTCTTTTCGTTCACATTAGAGCAAATTTGTTGCTGTCGCTTTAAAATGAACTTTTATTTGACGAATATCGACTTGATTTCTACCCGATTTCTATCGACTGATACATACGAGGAATCGATTTAACTAGAATATGTAGGTACATGTAGCTGAGCAGCCAGATTGTTACCTTAAGACGCATTAACCACTCAATAGAGCTTTTGAATAAATCGGCTGTCTAATAAATGAAATGCCGAAAATGTACTCTTTGTGATCAAATAATATTCTCTCATGAAAATTTATTTGATTAAAACCGTGTTGTCCGGCCCAGATGTTTATATAAGCGTTAATTGTGATTTAAACAATTTGATTAATCAGACAAGCGTGTTACTAAACAAAAACAAGTTGTTATACAAAAAATATATATAATTTCGCTTTAATTGAATGTTGTTTAATCAACTGGCCATTATGGTACACAAACAGTAATTGGTGCTCCTGTTATGGCATTTGAGCAATATTTTAGTTAAATATCATTGAATGATAAGAATCTACAAGTCCAGTAATTTTCGTTTCAAAAGATCACCGAGTACTCGAGTATACTCGAGTATTGAATCCGAGTACTCGAGTGGCATTTTTCATGCATTTTGACATCCCTAGTATTTATACTCGTGCCATTCACATTGTTAAAACTGAAAATGTATAAATAAACCACATTGTGTGTATCTGTTTAGATCTAGCACAATAGGGACTTTGGGTGTTTTTGCTTTGTTTTATGTTTATATATATATATATATATATAAGTCTAGAAGATTGTGCAACGATATCGATAAAATATATAAAAGTTGTTACAAATAATGTGACAAAATTTTCAGCCAACAATGACTTTCATCAGTGTCTTAAACACGCTAAAATGTAATAGCGATTGATGATTACATAACTCAACAAAACATCGAATGTCAAAAATATTTTTCTTTCACACAGGTAAACAGAAAATGACGTCAAATATTTTTTACATACAAGTTTGAAATGAAACATCTTACAGTTCAATTAACTAAGACAAATTGATAGTCTCAACTATAGAAATGAAAAAAAAATTAATAAATAAATAAAACTATTGCTAAGTATAAGATACATAAGAACTCGAAGATACACTGTTAGTTGACTTTATAGGTCTATTGTTTTCTATTTATTCCGTCAGGATGTAAAACCCGGAGTTCTTTAATCCAAAATCTTTCTCGGTCTTCACGTTGGGAATCACTCCATTGGCCGTTCTGTTCAATGATGAGGAAAATCCTCGATACTGTGGTCTGACAACCTGAAGTGTTGACTCACGGGCAGAAGTGGCTTTTTACTAAGGTCACTTCTGTGTCCATTCAGACGTTTGAGGAATGGTTGCTTTGACTAGCCCACCTATTGGAGATTACAAACGTTACTATACAGCAAATAAATAATATTTGTGCTTTTGCAATTTGAAGTGCAAAATATTTTGTACCTTTTTGTAGTAACCTGACTGGTAAACGAGGACGAGGTTTGCACATGTCTACAACATTTGCAGCGCCTGTCTCCACAAGGTTGACTGTTCCCTATGGTACTGGTAGTATTAGACACTTCTGCTCGTACCAACAAGTTCCTCAGGCTGTCTGGTTGTTTAAATACAACCAAAGGAGGCTCAGGAAAGATTTTGGACAATTTGATGAAAAATTACAAAACTTTATCTCGCATGCCAATAACTTGCACCCATCTATCAAGTTTACTTCAGAAATATCGAAGACTACCATCTTCTTCCTTGACACTACCAGCTCTTTATCGGAAGGTGAACTGTCAACAGATCTATATTGCAAACCCATGGATACAAACCAATACCTTTTGCCCAGCAGCTGTCATCCTGCACATGTAACTAAAAAGATTCCATACAGCCAAGCCCTAAGAATAAGACGAGTCTGTTCGAAGGAAGAGTCCGTGAAAAAACGATTAGGTCAACTCAAAAACAATCTTAAACGAAGAGGGTATAAACACAGCAACATCAAAAAAAGTTTTCACAAAGCCCTGAATATTCCAAGGAGCACCTTGCTAAAGTACAAAAAAAAAGAAAAACAAAAGAACGCCTTGTGTTCTTACATTTCACCCTTCCTTGAAAAACACTTTTAACACCGTTCGTAAAGCAAAATATGAGAATAAAAAAAAAATATAGAAAATGGGTAGAATGTTGATGTTGTTGCTTTGTTTTGAACCTACCCATTTTCTAATTTTTTTTTTTATTCTCATATTTTGCTTTACAGCCGTTAGTGTAGTAAGAATTTTGTTAGATTCTATGTACAGAAACTGACAAAATTATTTTTTCCCTTCTCATGTTACATTTGTAGATAACAGCGTCCATGATGTAGCTGTCGATACTTTGTTTATTTTCTTTGTAGTATAGTCTTTGTAAATAGGTTTTATTTCACTGTATTTTTACTTTTTTATTGTGTTTTGATGAAGAGCCGGATAGATCTCGAAATATCAACTTGTAAATGTGTGTACTGTTCACTTCAGTCTACTGTTTTGGTTTATTATTCTCACGAAGTGTGTATCTTTTAAGATCCAGTACGTCGGGAATGTTGATGTTGTTGCTTTGTTTTGAGATGATTATATATATATATATATATATTTATAACGGTCTATGGTAGGAACCCAACGGGGTTAGATTAGAACCCCGTTGGGTTCCTACCATAGACCGTTATATTTGATTTTTT